>CAVNYN010240942.1:0-31991 GCA_963692815.1 Nyctanthes arbor-tristis | reverse complement strand
CCAATAATTAATGTGTATAGCCTAGGTTTTTAAGTAATATTTGCATTTTAGGGTTCATATTAATTGCTGATTTCTATTTTGAATCTCTAGATGGAAAAGAGAGGTTTGCCAAAGAGATAATTGAAGCCATAGATGACCAGAATAAGTCAGTGACCTTTAACGTAATAGAAGTAGATGATATGGAGTTATACAAGCCATTCAAAATCATTTTGAACGTCAACACACATGGAGATCGCAACTTGGTATCATGGACTTTAGAGTACGAGAAGAAGAACGAGAATATCCCAGATCCAAACGCGATAATGGATGGCCTCATTGCTGTAACTAAAGCTATTGAAAATCACCATCTTTCTTTGTCCACTAATTAAAAAGCTTTATAAGAATTCATCCTTGTGGCTTTGCTTGGGATTGAAATTATAAAAATAGAAAAAGTTAAAAAAAAAAATTGTATGACCCAAACAATAAAGGGTCTGGTGAAGTTGGTATTTATTGTCAACTTAATGATGTGAAATAACTAATGGAATATACATTAGTATTATATATTCTTTAATCAGATTTCAGGGACTAATATTTTTAAATTTTCGTTATAAGAGGATATGATTTTTTATTTAATTCAATGGATATATGTGTTGTCAGTTTGAGTGAAAATTAATTTTGAGTAAGGAACCTAATCGCACTACTATTACTTTACCACAACATTGCTCTAGCATCTCAACAAGAAATAAATCAATTTTTAATCAAACTCAGAACACATGAATTTATCCATTAAAATATCTCAATTATCAGCAGATGCTCGATCAAGCCATTACTCTGACCAAATATCGAAGATAAGAACATCAAGATTTTTCTTTTTTCCTTTTTTTTTTTTTTCCTTTTCGCAGGAAAACTTCAACATCATTTATATATAATTAGATTAGATTGTATCTAATCTATTGCAAATAATTATCATCTTGTAAAACCTTTTATCACTTTATCTTAGGGATGGAAAAATGACTTGGCGAGCCAAGCTCAAATCACTGAGATGAAAATCTGTTATGCGAGCCGAGCCCGAGCAGGCTCTCGAGCAGCTTGTAAGCCTGTCATTTTGATGAGTCACTCACGAGCATCTCGTGATCCGCATGCCAAAAGCTTGTTCGTGCTCAGACTTGCCTCCCGGAAGCACGAGCCAAGTTTCGACTTTTTGACAACCCTACTTTATATTGTACCCTAATCACTTATATTGTTCCCCATTTCGTCAAGTATAGAGCTAGTACTAGCATATGTGTAACCATATCAGTTGGGAAAAAAAAAATAATAAAGTAACAAAAAAATTTTTTAAGATGTGTTAGGATGACAAAAAAGATAGCACGTGTTCCGTGTTTCACGTGTGCAAGGGTTCAAATGTTATTTCTATTGTTACCATGTTAACACAACGTGAAGTTTCAACTTGAAAGATGTTAGAATTATTCGGTTTTTATTTATCTTGTTCAGTTTTAAAGCATCAGGTAACATTTGTTAACACAGAACGTTAACACGCGCGTGTTACCATATTAGTAACAAAAGCAAAAGGTTTAACATTTGTACTACCGAGTAATGCTACACTTCCAGGTTGGTTTACCAATTAGTTTATCGGTTTATAATTAACTCTAAAATATCATTGCTCAAATTATTTAAATGCCTTAATTGACAGTTTCGCCATGTATATTAATATACAGCTGGTGAACTAATTGGTGAACCAACCTGGAAATTTATCATTACTTTTGTACTACCATGATGAGAACGATAACATATGTTCCGCATCACAGGTACAGTTTATGGGTTCAAATGTTATTTGGGTTACTCCTAGAGTGATATTAACAACGACACAATGTGAAGTCTCGACTCCAAAGGTAATAATGTCGTTATTCGTTTCTTATTTGCATTGTCCTATTTCAAAGCATCATGTAACATTTGCTAACACCAAAAGAAACTTTTGGGTGAATATAATAGAGACTGAGATTAAGATGTTGTAACAACATTGAATCGAAGGTCAGCGGAATAACTTTTTAGTGTCAACAAATTTTTCATTTGATTTATTAGATAACCATTAAACAAGAAACATAAGGCAATCATTCTTAACCAACATTTGAAACATTTGATAAAGCTTCATTCACGCCGCCCTCGCTTTTTTAACATGTCATACTATAAGTTCATTTCATGGTTGTTGGAATCGATTGGGAGTTCATTCTGTTAGAGTTTGAGCAATATTAATGAGGTTTTCTTATTTTAAAAAAACTAGTTGGATAAAGTAGCTTAACATTACCTGAACACCCAATAGGCTATATGTTATCATAATGGTATTTTGGGATTTGGTACACCTTTATGGCTTAGACCCATTAGTGTGACTTGTGTAATAAGTATAGGCCCGTTAGGATTTCATAATGGGTGGAACCATAATGAAGTCTATAGTTCCCCTCTTCTCTCAATATACTAGATTGTCTCTAGTTACTGTTAAACGGTAGTAGAGAATGAGAGGAAGAATTAGTCTACCGCATGTGCAATTGTGCTTGTTGAATTAATCTAGAAGGATGGATTCAAGAGGTATTTCTTCATTAATCTCTGTCTTCTATGTTCTATAATTATATATGATAAATGGATTAATAATGAATTAATTCTAACAAATTCGAGATAAGATCAGCTAGGTTGTCAATTTGTAGTTGTTGAGTAACCAATCATGAGTTCATTTGAAGAAGTCTATCATAGTAGATCACAGTACCTATAGCAGCCGTTTGTACTCCGGCCAACATCCCCGAAAAGAAGTGTTTGAGCTAACGAGGTAACAATCTAAATTTGAGTTCGGAAAACAAGTAAAACTTGCACCGTGAAAACAAGTAATTAAATTTGTGGTTAACAATGTCATCAGTATACACATGAAAACATTGTTAACAAAGTCAGGAAACAAATGAAACATTAGTTAACAATGGCCAACCACCATGTTTTAATAAACGTTTTCCTGATAACATACTTTGTTAAAATAAAATAGAATAGAATGAATTGGTTAAAGGAATACTTTGAATATCTTTTTAGAGAGAGAAATATTTGAAGTGTAAAGAATGTAGAAAAATGAGAATCTAAATCTTGTGTTTGGGCTAGGCTTGGGTATCGGCACAGGCGGGTCGGGTTTGGCCCGGACCCAAGCCCAACCAGACTTGAACTTGGTTTGGAGATCTCCAAACCGAGAC
This sequence comes from Nyctanthes arbor-tristis, assembly GCA_963692815.1. Taxonomy (NCBI): domain Eukaryota; kingdom Viridiplantae; phylum Streptophyta; class Magnoliopsida; order Lamiales; family Oleaceae; genus Nyctanthes; species Nyctanthes arbor-tristis. The sequence goes on along the minus strand of CAVNYN010240942.1, from coordinate 28,791 downwards.
CGGTCCGATGGCCCAAATAACCCGACCCAAATCGACCCGTTATGGGTTAGTTTGGGTCGGATCGTGTTGCGGATTAACTATATATATATATTTTTTAAAGCTTTCATGTTGGCCCAAATTGTGATTTGGCCCTTTTGTATCTTAGGATCATTTTGAGGCCCCAATTTTGATTTCACCTAATGAGACTATGAGGGAGATTTGGGCTGGAGGAATTTAAGGTTTAGGAGATAGGGAGCGAGTGAGAGAGATAGCGGCAGTCATTGGAGGCGGTGCGGCGATAGGCAGCCAGCGGAGGCAGCGCGGCTAGTTTTAGGGTTTGATGCCCAACCTATTCATAATAAGGATAAGCATTTAACATGTAAAATGAATCTGTGTTTTGAATGAGCTGAAGGATCAAGAAAAGTGTATAGCTCCACGTTGTATCAAAAGTAGCAGTAGAAGGACGGAAAGGCTTTGGAATTACTCCCACTGACAATATCATGGCCTTGAGTTCCTAGCAGCATACCAGCGGGAGAATAAGATGGAGAGAGGAGGGACGCAGTGGTAGGAGAAACGGTGTTGGGTTTGGGTGGGGTGATTTGCCATGGTCGAGTTGTGGTTGGTGATTTTGCTGTCACGTTGGACCGACGGCATGGAGTGGCTGGAATGGCGGACGTAGAAAGGAATCTGGCAACTTTGTGGCAGCTACAGCAGTGAATCAGACGAGAGAAGGGACAATGATGACGTTAATTGAGAGTTAGGGTTCTTGAATTAGAGAGTGTTCAATGAAAGGGGGAGAACTGACAATTACTTTGTGAATCGTGTATGTCTCCTTGAGGAATTATTGTGAATCTTTCGTTTTCCATGTACGATTTTAAGGGAAGAAAAGGGAAACTCGGGTTGGTCGGGTTTAAACCTCGTTTCGACGGGTTAAATCTTTTCAGCCTGTTACCCTAATCAACCCGAGTCGGGACCCGCCGACCGACCCGAATTACAAAAAACCCAACCCAAGTTGACCTAATTCGGGTTGGGTGGATCGGTTTTGTCGGTTTGCTAGGTTAAACGCCCAGCCATAATTTGGGTAATGTTCTTATTTATAGAAGCATTGTCCGACGATCGCTGCCTTCCCTCTGTTAATTATCTTCACTATCAACGATTAGTATGCGAGGGACTCAATTGCATTGGTCATGAGCATACTAGCATAGTGATTTAGCGATTGTAGACAAGACACGTGTGTGTAAATATATATATATATATATATCATCACTTACAAAGAAAAATCATAAGGCTAGTTACCCTGTATCACAAATTCAAGGCTATCAATATATATATATATGCTATGCATATATTTGAATACCTAGTCAAAAAATAAGGTGTACACCATCCGTCCTACAAAGATATTCCCTTTTGATTTTTTTCACAGATTAAGAAGACTTAATTAATGATATTGGAAATGAACAATTTAATAATATATTTCTAAATATACTCCTTAGTTTGGTTAATATTTCATTCTATTTCCTCTTTATTATTGATTTCCGTGCACTATAAATAAGAATGTAGTAGAAAACTAAAAATTTAATTAAGAAAAAGAGAATATAATTTGGGAGCATATAAAAGAAAACGAGGAATATCTTTGTGGGACGGAGACAGCATTTCCTAAAAATACTAAAGTCGCAAAAAGTGTCTAAATACACGCCCTATTGGGCTACAAACCCGAGGACACCACAACACCCACTGGGTGGGGTTACACCGTCCACTTCTGACATGGTACACATATGGCTAGATGTGGCACACACATAGCCGTCATATATGTCGACTATGTGTGTGTCACGTTAGGAGTACGGTGTAACCCCAATAAGGGCCCAAAATACAAAATAAAGAATATGTTTGGTCGAGTAATCCTTAAAGAATAATTATGCGTTAAAAACGGACACGTACGCACTTTTTATTCATTCTTCAAAGACCGGCAGTCAAACCTCTACGAGTAGCAAAATGCAATCACATGTTCTACTTTTGGTCTGGCTATGGAGAGCTTAGCTCTCCCCCTTACGGAGTGAAAACTGTCACGTGGCTGTATGTGATTGGGGATTGGGGGAATAGTTTCCACTCCGTAAGAAGAGAGCTAAGCTCTCCATAGAAAATCACGTTCTCCTTTCACCTCCTCATGTTCTACTTTTACCTCATCTGGCACTAAAGCCTCATGACTACTCGATTACACTTGAAATCTTTATTCGCTCTTTTTTTGGATTCTTTTTTGTGAAATATGACACTTGAAAGCTTGTTATTTTAATTTCTGACCTGCCACTATCTAACCATGGATAGCCATGAGAATGAAGTATGCCTAAATCTCTGTTATGAGAAATTAATTTTCAAGCGATAAAGAAACACACAAGACACAAAAAATTAATACAGGTTTACCTCAACTCAAGCTACGTCTTGTCTACGGCCACTACAATATTTTAATTATGTGATCAAATATAGGGTTTACAAAATATCAACCACATATATAATAACCCTAAGTCGGTATTACAAGTGTAAAAAACATAAAGGACTTAACGTGTAAATCTTCCCCATAGCGCAACAAATTAGGCTTCACCACTTAATAATCTCCACCATTTATTTTATCGTATTTTTATATATATTTCATCAATGATATGAAGATCTGACTTCTCCTGAATTTGCAGTCAAAAGAAATTTACTAAATTGTAGATCTCGAAAAATGTTATATAAACATACATAGAAAAATGCAAATTTTATTAATAATTTTACATTTTATTATGTTCAAAGACAACAAGGACAAACCAAACAAGCCTTTCGATTTTCACACAAACTTTACCAAGCCCGTTGTATATTCGCCAATACATACATAATAATATTATTGCATAATAATAGATACCCCAAGCAACGTATAGGTTTTTAATTTGCCTTGGTAAGATGGTGAGTTTCAATATCTTTGGTGACTGCAAGGCAAAAATCCATCAATGAATTGGGATCTGGGATGCTCTCGTTTTTCTTCTCGTACTCCAAAGTCCATGTTACCAGGTTATCATCTCCTTTAACATCGACATGAACAGTTATTTTCAAGTCCTTGTATAACTCCATGAGATCTCCTTCAATGACCTTGAAGGTCACCGACTTTTTTGCCTCGTCGATAGCTTCAATAATTTCTTTCGCAACCCTATCTTTCCCATCTGTAATTCACACTTAAAAAATTAGAAACTTACAAAAGTACGACATAGTTTGCTTAACAAAATTTTGGGCAATCGACCAACTTACAATTGTTTAACTATTTGTATGGATTATGGAAATATAAAGAAAATGGATATGATCCAGCACTAGTTGTTGGTACTTTTTGGCGCTAGGAACAGGCCATGTCACTTCTAAAACCAATCGATAAAAAAGAAATAATTGTCCCCCTATCAATAGGTCTCAGTTATATAGGGGCCGTAAAGCCCATGTTCACGTCAAGCACTATAAAAATATTAGTCGCTGGTACTAGAATCGGATTGATAAAGAAAACAAAACGGCAGTAAATTACGGGGAAACTAGACATACCATGATAATAATTCCAGAAGATGACAGAGCCAACTTTTCCCCACTGTCCATCATGTAAGTCACAATTTTGAATGTTAGAAGGGCTCATGCCTGATATATGGTGCGGTCTCTCTCTAAAGATTTCATGGAAAACATCCCCATCCGACTTGATATCTGTTTGAGAAACCAATTTCCCACTCAGCCCCATTGAATTTTCCCCCAAGAAATACTTGGAAAAGCAACTCGTAGAAATTAAATGATTTTGAGAGGAGTGAGATATATGGTTGAAACTGAGGGCTTTATATAGCTGGGGAGAGAGGGATATGTCAATATTATATGTAATGTAATGTTATTTTTTTCTAAAATAATTATATCGGCATGCATATACTAAAAGATAAAAGTCTAACTGTACAAGACAGCATGGTCCCATTATATGATCTAAATCTAATGGTCTATGTAAGATAAGATAATATTGCTAGAAGAAATACACATCGGGGTCAATGGAAATTATATTTGCCATATTTTTCTTTCATTGTTATCGAATTGCATATTATGGAATCCTTCTCAGCGATTCCTGTAAAACTGGTCGGGGTCAAATTCTACTCATGAAACATGTTCACAACATTAGAGAAGCTTACCAACATGATTAACAAAGAGGGCAAACATCGAGAATTGAGCCATAATCTACCTAGGGCTGGGCAGGTAGTCATCCGGTTTGGTTCTGGACCGGCCAGAATCGGTTTTTAAATAGGGCAACCAAACCCATTGGGTTTGGTTTGTTGATTTAGCCGGTTAAACAGCCTAAAAAGTCGGTTTATTTGCCCAGTCTTAAATCTAACCATAGGAATACTTTCTGTTATAGCTACCACCTAAACAGTTTAGTCCAAATTCTCCCAATAATTCTTCTTCCAACCACGAGGACAGTAAATTTTGCTTGCAAAAGAAGGGTCATGCCATTAAGACTTGCGATCGTCTTAATGGCTTTTGGCCTGGACATTTCTTACACGATCCAAATTTTAAGCCGAGATATATGACCCAAACTATCGACTAAAAGGGGACCCTTCTCTTATCACCATCGCGAGAAGCAAGGCCATCGTGTTGCCCCTGCTGCCACCGCACCTAGACCAAGTGCCCATGGTACTTTTGATATTTCTTCTTCTATTCATTCTGAGCTATAAATTAAGTATTGCCTAGGTTTAAGTACGAACAAAATATCACCAATTGGGACATACTTATAGTTAGGAAATAACATTAAGGGCTTATTGTGATTCAGATTGGACGGTTTGCAAAATTACTAGACGATCAATTTCCAGATTTTGTGATCGTCTTGGAAATTCTATGGTTTTCTTAGAAGACAAAGAAACAAGCTTAAGCTATGGCCTCAACTTTCATAGTAATAACATGGATATGTGCATCTTGCGGAATCTTAAAATGAGACAAAATCAAGTATGGCAACTTATTTTGTGATAACGAAATAGCAACATACATTGCCAAAAACTCCCAATTTCTATTAATGGACAAAGTATATTGAGATTGATTGTCATATTATTTGAGAGAAATTAAAACAGCAAGTTGGGCTGATTAGAACATCCTATATATGATCCATCTCATCTACAATAATTGGCGAACACTTACCCTAAAATTTTAGGAAAGGTACTGCCAGTGGCAGAGATAGGTTCTGGCCAAAACGTGATCCCTGACTACTCCCTTTTTGAAAAAAAAAATCCTATTTTTTACCATTTGAAAAATTTTTTAAAAAACAAAAAAAAAAAGGTTTTTATTGTTTTGGTTAGACGTTCGTCAAGTTTTGATCATCCCTTTTACCATCTTTTGGGCTTTTCGCTAAGCCACCGAGGTGCAACTTTATACAGTTTTAGAAAGTTAGCACTTCATGATATTCATTTGCCAATTTGATTGGCAGTAATAGAAGAAATATCTCAACATCAAGAGAAACTTAAGCACAACGAATGTATATTTTACGTGGTACATTTTATAAATAATACACATGCATCTCGACACGTAAGATATATCATGTAGGATGTACATTTGCACATTTCCATGTCGGGTGAAAAAAATTTGAACACACCAGATCTACATCATCCATATATAGGAAATCCTATGTCGCGAGATATATCAGATATATCACATATGATATCCATCACGAAATCAATTAAATTTACCATATATGTTTGTCATTATACTGGAAATGTTGTGTGTTTTATTATTATAATGAAAATGTATACTGTATGGAGCTCATCTTGCGGCTTGATTTGATTACGAGATAAACTTGGGCCATTAGATGCAAATCTGGCCGGGTCCCACATATCACATGAAACACGTAGTACGTGTACTACTACTATTATTATTATTATTATATTTTTAATTTTTAATTTTTTATTTTTTTGGAAAGGACGTATATTATTATTTAATAATCCAATTAATTAATGGTAACTAACCTTGTCAACCATAAAGAGCCGGAATATTCTAGCCCCCAATATTATTGTGATTGTATAGTAGGGATGCATAACGGTCGGTCGACTCAAGTGGCCCGTGGCTCAACTTGTAAAAAGCCCAAGTGCAGGCCGGCTCGTGTATATAGGCTTAAAAGGAAAAATGACTTTTTATAGTACATTTTTTAATGTTTTCTTAATAAAAAGTTAACGAGCTCGGCTCGGCTCAGAAAACATCTTTTAATATTTTGTTTGGCGAGCAGAGACCGAGCGGAGATTTTTGACTTGTGAGCTGGCTCGACTCGACTCGTTTACATCCCTATTGCACAGCAATATTCTAGCACTCAGATGTTACCGGGAGAGAAGCATTTTTTATTTTTTCTTTTTCGTATTATTATATGATGTTTTGAAAGTAATTTTAGTTACGACTAGGTTTTCTTGAAATCTGTTATGCTAGTTTTGTGAAGATGATAATAATATATATTATTATAGGAATATAAGTGGCATCGGGGTTGTAGTTAATTGTGTATGAGTTCAAATGACATGTCATCAAGTTTATTAACTTTTAAAATGACGAGTTTTGATACAATGGATGAAAATATAACATTTTAACAAGTTCAAGACCGCTTTAAGAAATTCGTTGTCATTGAGTTACACTCTGAAAATGTCCGCTAGAAACTTTTAAAATTCCACGACAATTAGAAAGCATTTTAGAAAAAAATCTTTTCTAATTTGTAATTATAGAACCGGTTAGTAAAATAAATGTTAGATATTTAATTAGATTTTTTATTTTAGCTTTCAAAATAAAAGAGGAACCTATAATTTTTTGTATGTAGATTGACCTAACAAAGTTTATATGTATGTTAATGTATGATGAGATTTAATAAAATTTGAACTGAGCAAATATAAAACCGGTACTCTATATATATATATTTCAACCAACTGGTATTCTATATTGTTTACTCTTTTTCAATTATTTTTATATATTCATTCATAATAACTATGACATCTCAACCACATGATCGTATTAATTTATCATCATAGTCGATCTTAAACGACGAGAAAGTAGGAAAGAGAATATCAACAAAATATATATTAAAAAATCTCGAGAGTTGAAATAAAGGGAGCAAAACGTTAAAATAAATAATTAGCTACAATTATAAGGCAAAATAATTCAATTAACAACATTATTACATAGCCAAGCAAAATTATAGCTATCAATTACAAAGCCAACAATTATTGCAATTATTACATATATGCGGGCTCTATAATGTGGAGTTCGTAATTATAAAAATCACGAATCTACATGTGAGTTCAATAGCCCATATATTGGTTTTTACATCTTTACAACTATAGACTCCATAACTGACTTTATAAGGTTATTTTCATAGAAAATTAATAAGTTAAACCAGTTTCTAATGACAGCTATCTTAAGGCCGTCAAACAATTGATCTATTCCAAACCTAAATGTGGCATAATATCAATCGACGAGGTAAATACATCACCACTTTCACAAATCAAATCAATGATTGATATTTTACACCACCTGTCTAGTGTCAAAATGACACTAGTGCTTGATGGAATTTAGTCTTAATAGAGTACTATGTCATTAAAAAAAAAGCTAATTTTATTATTTTATTATTAGACACTTGTCCAAGTATTATATTTTATTATTAGTGAAATAATGGGAGAAGATGATTATGAATTTAATAATTTTTTTACGCCGTATCGATTTAATAATTGATACCTAAAAATGATTATGAAGTAATTAATTTCTGTCAATTTTTCGCCAGAGAAAGTGAGTGTTATTACACTGCTTCATTTAGAGTGGCATTGATGATTTTTTTTGGATTTGATTTGTAACTCTAGTCTCATAATTAAGTGCTATTTGTATATATAAGATGTACAAAATTTGCGTACACACCCTTCAATTTATACAAACATTTAAAAATTGTGATTTCAAGAAAGATAGGGTAATGGACATTTAGGTAAATACAAGAGGGAGTGTGTACAAATTTTATATATTTTGTATGTATAAATATCATTAATGGATGGCAATAGTAATATTGGCTGCGTTATTTTGAAGGATTTGATTAAAATTGCTAGAAATTCAGTTCACAATTTCATCATGAGTTAACAATTCAACCAGTAAGCTAGTGACCTCAGCCTTATTTGGATTATGAGTATCTCCAATGAACCCTGAATTTAAAGATGATGTTCGGGAAAGAGTTAGAGATAGGAATGAGTATTTTAATAGTTGAGAGTTTAGGGGAAAAAGAACAATCAGTCTACAGAACTAAGGATGATTTCTGTTACAAATTATAACTGTATTAGAACATTAATAGAGAGTCCGGCTATGAAGAGGGAGCATCTCCCTTATGGAGAGGCCTTCTCCCACACGACCCCCTCTTATTGGGGGAACAGGGGCGGGCCCTCTGATCCAAAAATTCTAAGAAAAATTAACATCTCCCTTATGGAGTGGAAAAATGTCGCATGACCCTCTGTTATTGGTGGATCAGGAGGCACAGAGGGCCATGTGACACTTTTCCACTCCATAAAGGAGAGGTTAGCTCTCTTTAAAAGGACTGCCCCCTAATCCTCTAATAATAAGGGGCCATGTGTGCATGTGACCTCTCCCCTCCCCTCTCTTTAGAATTTCTACACTAATGGAACACGTCATTGGTTCTTTAGAATTTTTAAGAAAAAAAATAAGAACATTAAAAAAAATGAGAGAGATAAGAAAGAAATTAAAAATATATATAATAAAATAGCAGTAATTAAAAATTTTAAATTTGAATAAAACTGCAACCAAAATGATGAAAAGAATGTGCGCAAAAAGTTAGAAGAAGTGATAAAAGCGATTTGAAAAAGTAAAAGTTAAAAGAAAACTAGAAAATATATGGGCATATTATATAATTGTTAGTGTCTTTTATCTCCCTTTTCTGACGTCGGACACGCAAATGGGCGAGATGGTTTAATATAATTGTCAGCGGTTTCTGCCTTTCCGGCACGGTCAAAGGGTGCCAAAATATTTCCACTTAAGCATCTACAATAGATAGTCAAAGTTTTGGGTAGTGTACAGGAGAGAGATAGAGTGAAGATAATTATTTTAATTGGATGTGGATGAAAAAAATGTGTTGGGCAAAAAAAAAGTGAGAGAGAGTGAGAGAGAGAGAAAGAGAGAGAAGTGAAAAAGAGGAGAGAGATAGATAGAAATTCAAAAATAGTGATAAAATAGTAATAGAGAAAGTCGATATAAGGGTGTGGTTTTAGACCTTACACGTGATACAAGAAAGAAAAAACGATGATAAATTAGTATAAATGAGAGAAAGATAATTAAAAAAAAGAAATTAAAATAAAATAGGAGATATATGGAGTTCACTTTATTTTTTTTGTATGTGTATCTATCTTCTGTGGCTAGCTCACCCTTTGCATTGGAGAAGCTAAGTATATATATGTTGGACCCTTAGTTCTAGATTGGCAGTGACTTTCCAAGTCTCATATCTTTTCGCCGAGGTTGTAAGAGGGCCAATTGGATTTCCATCAAGTTCCGACTTGAGAAAGGGATTTGCAAATGAGCAATTCTAGGTGACATGGAAAAGGGACATTAATGAGTGATATTTTTATGTGGCACACATTTATTGGGTAATATTACATAGCTATTTTTTTATCATCCAATAAAAGCATGCTACATAAGAATGTCACTCATTAATATTCTTTTTTCACGTCTTTCTAGAATTTTTGATTTGGAAATTGCATGTAGTGTAGGTTGTTCAACTTAAAGAACAGTGTGTTTTGAGGTTGTTTTCCTTCGTGTTCTTTCGATAAATCTCCCATTCTTTAATAGGGGCTTTGAAAAATCACGGGCGGAGGCCCAATAGGCCCACCACTGGATTGGCCAGCGACTCAGTAAAATTTGGGCCTAGACTGCACTGGCCCAAAAAAATTAAGTTTGGTTCGTCTAATTTTCTTAGGCCAACTAAGCAAATTAGCAAAAGGTAAAGGGGTTGATCCAAAATACAAAAATTTAGCCCAGTATATCATCCAAATCCAATCCATTAAAAATAAGTATTACCCAACATTCAAATTAAAAGCCCAATTAAATTACCCAAAAACTAGCATCAAACTCTCACCCTCAACTCAACGTTCTGCCTTCCCGATTCCCGAATCCCGTTGCAACTCAGACTCTCTTCTTCGAATCTTCGATCGACTGGAACGGACTGCAGCTCATTGACCACCGACCGCCAACCTGGACCCTGCCGCCCGCCCACCCGCCTGGCGCCTGCTGCGGAGGACCTACGGCTACAGTGACTGGTGACAAAGACAGTGATTCTGCTCTTCACAATTCAAAAAATCAGCCCCTACTTCTTCTAATCTTCTTGATCTTGGAGACTTGGAGTGGAGTTTGAGTGTAATTAAAAGTACGTAGAAAGCTAAATCCTCTTATTACATCAATATTTTATTATAGTTTTTAACTTTTAAGTTTTGTCCAATTTGATTCAAGATTTGTAGGGTTAAGTTTATAATTTAGGGCTTATTTGCTTAGCTTACTGTTTAGTTTAGTTAGAATTTAGAAGTAAGTTAGGTATAATTGAATTGAAATTATTGATTTGTTGTTGTTGTTGTCGTCTTGTTGAACAGTTGAACTTGAATGTTGTAGTTGAAATATTGTTTAGTTAGAACTTAGAACTTAGAAGTAAGTTAGGGCTTATATTATATGTAATATTGTTGTTGAAATTGAATGTTGTACATTATGGAGGGATACTTCAAAAAAAGGGGTGTTCAAGGAAATGTTATTGAGGTGAGTTCAAATAGAGTTGAAGTTGCCTCAAATAGAGTTGAAGAGAGTTTTAATAGAGTTGAGGATACCTAAAATAGAGTTGAGGAGTGCTCAAATAGAGTTGAGAGGATCTTGAGTTCAACTATGATTGAGGAATTTGATGCTACACAACTTCCCTTCGACCCTGGATTAAGAATTCCAATTTTAAGCTATAATCCTAAGATTAGAGATCAAGTTTGAATAGCGTATTTGCAAAAAAGTCCTTGTCAACCTAGGGATCATAAATTCCCAAAACGGAAGTTTGGAGTAAGCACATTTAGAAGATTCTGTTCTTCATGGTTTGATGAATTTGGTGCTTGGTTGGAGTATAGATATCGAAAGATGCCTCCTATTGTCTCTATTGTTATCTTTTTAAATCAGCAAAAGGGAAACAATCAGGAGATGATGCTTTTGTAAGCGAAGGATTCACTTGTTGCAATTACAAGAGTTGAACGATCGCTTCTTGGAAGTCAGTATAGAGTTACTACTTGCATAGCTTATTTGTGTCCACAAGATTCATTTTTTCTTTTGACAAGAAAAGATTGCTTCAACTGGCTGAGTTTTATCCGCAAGATCTTTCAACTTTAGATGTCCTCACACTTAATGATGAGCTTGATACTTATATTGCTGATGTGCGCACTAGCATTGTATTCAAGATCGGAAGAGCACACGTCTGATCTTGCACAGAAATTAGTCCTCACAAAGAAACATAGAATTTTTTCCCTGGTTTACAAGCTTCTGACTTTGGTATTAATTCTACCATTTGCCACTGTTACTGTGGAAAGAGTGTTTTTTGAAATGAGTATTGTGAAGGATACACTGCGCAATCAAATGGGTGACGAGTTGATGGATGATAGCCTTATTGTTTATGTAGACAAAGATGTATTTTTGAACATTGATCATGAATTTATTGAAATACGGTTTCAAAGTATGAAAACTCATAAAGGACAGTTGTAGAAGTACGTCATTTGTATTTGTGTTCATTGTCAAACTGTTTTATAGCTTTTTTATTTCAAAATTTCAGACCGCACTGAATTCAAATCCTGACTCCGCCCCTGTTAAAAATACCTCTTAATTGAAACAAATTGTATAAATGCCATTTTCTATTGTAAAACTACCGTTTTTAGTTAAAACTCAAAATTTTATTATTATTAGTTATTATTTTATTATAACATTTTACAATAATAATAAGTAGCGGTATTTTCAATATGAAAAATAAGTAACCGACAATATTGTCATTACTGCCATTGCTGCAACTGATTTTAACCGTCAAACTCCTGCCGCATGCAGCCGCCCCCGCCACTACCAGTTATGTAGTGACAAAAAATAATCACGTAATAAAAAAATTAATGTTACCAAAATTGAGTAACAAGTGGTAACAATGGACAACCGTCATAGTAACGAAGGAACAAAATCGAATAAAGCATGTTACCAATGATTTCTGGTGGAGAGGGAGAAAAAACAATTATCATGGTAACAAACTACCCTTATTATTATTATAAATAATCTCATTATTATTATAATCTAGTCCATTCATAAATTTCTTGTGTTTTTCAATATTATGAGAAATGATCTTGAGTTATATATAACATTTTTACATGAGATGATATGCAAAACATTGTGCTAATAGAGTACTTAACATCGTGAGGATACTCCTGCCATATATCTGGCGGAAAATTATTATTGCCTTTTAACCTGTATTTTATTTGTTTGTTTGTGACTTGTCAAATAAATGATCAAGTCCTCAAGATTTTTACAACTAACTTGAGTTAATTTTAATTTACCATAACACCCATGCAAACAAACAATTCAAACTTAACTATTCAGAAGTATTTTATAATTGGATTCAAACTCTTTTAACCCGTATTTTATTTGTTTGTTTGTTGCTTGTCAAATAAATGATCAAGTCCTCATGATTTTTACAACTGGTTCAGTTAATTTTATTTTACATTAACACACATGCAAACAAACAATTCAAACCATGTTATACATGGCCGAGACTGTCATGTGTGTGCGACATCAGCTGTGCAGGCTGCCATGTGTGCGCCATATCAACTGTGGGCGGTGTAACCCAGTCTACAGTGGGCGAGTGAACGGGACTGATGATGTTATCATGTATATAATAAAAATTAAAAGAAGTGAATATGGAAAAATGTTTCAGGTACAATAGATGGCCGTATAATTTTTCCTTGAATTTTATTAGATAATATCCAAAAATCAAAATCTTGAAGCCCAAGAAATCATGTCTGGTTGCAGGAGGCACCTGGAGTCGCATCCATGTCAAGTTTTCAACTTTTGCAATTTATTCCTTTGAGTTTTGGTTTTTTCTATTTTACTCATTCTCTTTCAATTGTTAACTTTTCGCTTTATATTCCCGAATAATCCATGAATTACTTGATGTAAGCTAAAAATAAAAAATATAACAACATAAATCAATTAGATTTGAACTTGTATGAATTAGGTAAAAATAGATGTCGTAATGATGGTGTAAAGATCTGCAAGAGAATCTTTAATTGTCGATTCATCGTTGACAAATCTTTAGCATGGCTTGATATCAATGAAATGGAATATAAAAGAGCAATTCTAAAGAGACATAAAAAATAAATATTAATGAGTGACATTTTTATATAGCATACATTTATTGGGTGATGATCACATGGTTATTTTTTCATTACCAATACAAATATACCACATAAAAATGTCACTTATTAATGTCTTTTTTTTTTATGTCTTTTTAGAATTTTTGAGTAAAAATATAATAACAGGCTTGATATCAATGAAATGGAATATAAAAATATAATAACAGAATTAAATAATCAAAATGATTTGTGGGAGTGGTTGACTTAAAAAAAAATGGAAAGAAGAGAAAAAGATCTGTGGGAATGTTCACTGATTTGATGCAATTCACGTGGTGGCTGTGGCGGTCGCAGAGTTTGCTCTTGTCAACTGGGTCCCCTTTTTTTAAGAAAAAATTTCACCAATACATCGAGAACAATGTTATGTCAAATATATTCATTTTTTTATTTATTCACGTTTAAGCCATCGATTCTTGGACAAAAGTTGTTCTACCTTCCTTTGCCCTCAGATATGGCTGAGGGATTGAAGGCTCAGTGAGGCCTGGTTGATATCTTATAATGTTTTTTTGTAAAAAATAATCAAACATCCTCTAAGATTTTGATAGATAATACGTTATTGTTGCATTAAGAAAATTCTAGTTATATTTTTGCATTAGTTGAAATTAATCTTCTTGACATTTAAGAGGTTTTCACCTCTATGTCATGCTTATATTAAAATCTACAACCATCTTATTTTGTTTTTAAAAACAATAAAAATTAATAATTAGAGTGGTTCAGTTGACAAGTTTTATTTTATTATCACTTGTTAACTCATAATAAAATGTATCTTAAGATCTTTCATTCAACACTAATATTGTACCTTTCAACTTCAAAACAATCACACAAATATAAAAAAAAAAAAAGAATAAACAAAAAATTTTAAGTGAAAAAACAAAAAATAAAATAACATAAAAAAGGGAAAAGGGAGTTGGACAACCAAAGTATGAATAATGACATCCACATGGAATTTGAATTCTTGATACATTGAGTCACCTGCATTCTTGATAATCCACTTGTAATATTCTTGAGCCACTTGATTTTGATAAACCACTTCCACGCTTGATGAGCCGCTTGTATACTAAGATCAGTCACTTATATATTAGATGGGCAATTTCTATATTATCTTGATGACCATGCACTTGCATTCGTATTCTTTTGATCAATTACATATATAATTTACTTGCTCTTAAACATGATAAATCCATTGTATTCCAATAATCATTCTAACATTCAACTTTCTTGAAATTGATTTCATAAAAGGTGGTTTTCTCCCATATGCCATATATAAGGGTTCAAAGGAGCAAATGGTCAACTCTCCATTCATCGTCATTCTAAGAGATTCATTTTTCTCAATCATCTTCATCTTGATGATCCATTCCAATCTTATGATCCACAACCACCACACAATGGTATAGTTGTCCAAGTCAAACAGTCATATAAGCGTCAATGCTAAAGATCTTCCTGCTTACAATGACATTTTAATGCTGCCATTGTAGGTTCTAGCCTACAATGGCGACTACGTGTCGCCTCTATGGTCAAGCTATATGTCTTCGCTAAATCTCGTCACTGTAGCTCGTATTTCTTGTTGTAATATCTCGTCACTGTAATGATTAATACCATTTTTAATTATTCATAACAACAAAACACAAAATAACAACAAATACGTTATTACACAAAATAACAACAAAACACAAAATGATTAATACCATTTTTAATTATTCATAACAACAAAACACAAAATAACAACAAATACGTTATTACACAAAATAACAACAAAACACAAAATGATTAATACCATTTTTAATTATTCATAACAACAAAACACAAAATAACAACAAATACGTTATTACACAAAATAACAACAAAACACAAAATGATTAATACCATTTTTAATTATTCATAACAACAAAACACAAAATAACAACAAATACGTTATTACACAAAATAACAACAAAACACAAAATGATTAATACCATTTTTAATTATTCATAACAACAAAACACAAAATAACAACAAATACGTTATTACACAAAATAACAACAAAACACAAAATGATTAATACCATTTTTAATTATTCATAACAACAAAACACAAAATAACAACAAATACGTTATTACACAAAATAACAACAAAACACAAAATGATTAATACCATTTTTAATTATTCATAACAACAAAACACAAAATAACAACAAATACGTTATTACACAAAATAACAACAAAACACAAAATGATTAATACCATTTTTAATTATTCATAACAACAAAACACAAAATAACAACAAATACGTTATTACACAAAATAACAACAAAACACAAAATGATTAATACCATTTTTAATTATTCATAACAACAAATACGTTAAACAACAAAACACAAAATAAAGTGTCAATTTTTTCAATTTCATATTGGATTATTTTCGGATTTCTTTGGTTTCACGTGTAGTTGTATTTGAACAATCCTTAGAAATGCTGGTAAGCATGTATACCAACTAAAATAAAATGGGATAAACTTATTATACTCTTCAATTTTATTTTATTTTTTATTTCTAGGTAAGAACAAAATAGTAACGACATAAGAGTCACGTTTAGGGTTTAGGCTCTCGCTGGCAGAGCCGCATTGAGTGTTGCGGCCCCCACATAAAATATGTACGAGCGCACAGATATATTTGTGCGCCTGTACAGATTATATGTGCGGCCTCACCACACCCATGCGGCCTGGTGTGGCCTGACATGCCATTAAATGTGGCCGCATGGATCTGGTTCTAAACTTTAGAATCATATCTAGTTTTATAAAAAATCCGAACAAACTCGCGGCAAGACCCCAAAAAAATGTTAAGATGACATAATAAAAGAAGCAAAAGCACATCATCAACGAAAAAATGATAACGAAACTACTAAAACACCAACATCAACGCAAGGTGGCAACAAAACAACAAAAAAATCAAACGAAAAAAAGGAGAGCCACAAACAAGTCTTATAGGGAAAAGAGTAAGATCCCGGAAATTGGTAACATACTAGAGTTTGGTTGAATCGTTAGCTGAAATTTAAAAAAATAAAATAAAATAAAAAATATATAAAAAAGAAAGGGCAGCCACTGTGAGAATACATAAGTATGAATGATTGTGTTTGGAAAAAGGAAAGCAACACTGGACGCCGTAACTTGAATTCATCTGTCAATATATGAATAAAAAATGAAATTAAAAAAATAAATAGAAAAAAAAGTTATAAAGACTCGGCCGAAAAATGGAATGGAGCAATATCCGTGACTTCTTTCAATTTTTGAACAAATTTAAAATAAAAAAATAAAAAGAAAAGAGTGAAAAAGGCTAAATCAAACTACCCGTTGATCAACAGCAGCACTGCTGCTATGAGCCATTACATCTCCCTCTTTGATTCACATCAAGCTCCTCCTCTCTCTTATTCATCGACAAACATGGTGGTAGAGGGGCGGTAGCGGTGGACGGATTATGGCGGACCAATGGTGGCGGTGGCAGTCAACAGAACTAAATAAAGTGCGAATAATTAAATCTAATTTGTTATGAGATGAAAATATAAAATAATATATATAGATGATGATGATGATGATGATGATGATGTGAATGAAAAAAATTAGGGGTATATTTACAATTTAGAAGGGTAAGTTTACAAATAATTTTTAATTAAGGTATATTATTGAATGCACAAATTAAAAAAGTCCATGTTCTCTAGTTATCTCTTTTCCTTTTGTACTTTTAAGGAGAAGCCTAGAATTTTTCTATTGAGTCAAATGGTTTAATTAGGCATATGAGGCATTTTGCTGCCCCATTTGCGTTTTCCCTCGACCAAATACCACTTTTTAGATTTCAGGTGACATATATAAAAAAGAATAAAAATAAAAACAAACAGTTCTCTCTTTGTGGCCTCCAAAAGCAACACTGGACGTCATAACTTGAATTCATCTGTCAATATATGAACAAAAAATGAAATTAAAAAAATAAATTAAAAAAAGTTAAAAAGACGCAGCCGGAAAATGGAATGGAGAAGCACCCGTGACTTATTTCAATTGTTGAACAAATTTGAAATAAAAAAATAAAAAGAACAGAGTGAAAAAGACTGAATCAAACTATAGGGCGATCAACAGCAGCGCAACTCCTATGAGCCACTACACCTGCTTCTTTGATTCACATCAGGCGCCTTCTCTTATCCATCGACAAACATGGTAGTAGACGGACGGTGATGGCGGACGGATGGCGGCGGTGGCGGACGGCAGAACTAAATGAAGTGGCAACTAATTAAACCCTACTATGTTGTTAGAAGAAAATATAAAAAAATATATATATATAGATGAATATAATAATAATAATAATATGAATTAAAAAAATTAGGGATCAATTTACAATTTAGAAGGGTAAGTTCTACAAATAATTTTTAATTAAGGTGTAATATTGAATGCACAAGTTAAAAAAGTGCTTATTCTACTAATTATCTCTTTTCCTTTTGTACTTTCAAGGAGAAGCCTAGAATTTTCTAATTAAGTCAAATGGTTTAATTAGGCATACAAGGCGTTTTTCCAGCCCATCTGTGTTTTCCCTCGACCAAATACCACTTTTATAGATTTCAGGCGATATATATAGAAAAGAATAAAAATAAAAACAGATCGTTCTCTCTTTGTGGGTGCCGCCGCCACCTTGACCATGCCTCCACCCCCGTCACAACAACCTTGCTGACAACCACCACATCTCAATTCCACCGCTGCTGCTGTTGAAGCCTCACTTTATGGTTTTTTTTTTTTTTTTAATTTAGGATACGATTTTGGGGTTTTTTAATCTGATTTTGATTTTGGATTCATTTTTGTTTGATATTTTGATCTAATTCTATGAGTTGATTTGAATTTTCATATTGTTTTCAGGTTTTGAATTAAAGTTCAAATTAGGGTTTGGAATTTGGGGCTTTGAGTTAGAGTTCGAATTAGGTATGAATTTTGCATTGTTTGTGATTGACCTCTTCGAAAATTTGTGATTGCTTTGTGACTGACTGGCAGTTGGTGTGATGGTGGTAGTGGACTTTGTGAGTTAGGGTTCAAGTGGTGTGACTCGCCGGAATTGTGACCGGAGACATCATTGTGGCTTGCCAAAATCGAGGTGTGACTGGTCACACTGTGACTCACGCTCTGGTAGCAATAGACCACCTGAATTTTTCAAACTGTGTAACATACACCTAAATTTTATAAAGTGTGTGTAAAATGTTTGTATTTTTTAATAAAGCATGAATCTAATTAGGCTCCATATATGGAGCCAAATTATGGAGCCGATTTGTCTCAATAGAAATTAGTGGAAAGTTTTCGTGAAATATTTGGCAAATTTAAGGGTCCATTCTTAAGCCCTGCATTGGCATTTGCATTAGCCGTTAGCCATCAGTACAGTCAAACATGCTTCAAGAGACATTGTTGTGAAATTAACATGCACCAAAAGACCTCATATTTGGTACAATGGGATTTGTCATGTGCAAAGTGCCAATTTATATCTATATATTAATTAAATAAAAGGAGCTTGTGGTACAATCTTACTGTATTTTTCCCATAATTTTTCCTATAACTAAGGATAATTTGGTCTTTTTCTTTCCAAATATGGTAATGGATGTGGTAAATGCTATTTTGGCCTTTTTTCTTAATTTTCTTCCATGGTATTTTCAAATTTTTAAGTTATCTTATCCTTGTAATTCTGTTCGTTTTTTACACAATTTGGCTTATCTTTATTTAGACAGCTTAATGACGACTTGGGAGGCAAGAGGATCCCTAATATTTTTGGATTATAATTTGGCCAGAGTTGAGGCCCGATATGATTGGCCAATTAGAATGGCTCTGGAGCTCGATATGGATAGATTATTAGGGTTCTTTACATAATGGGGATTCTTTTTAATATTTATTACTAATTTACACCTTCACATGGAGAAATTGCATATCTACCCCACCAAATTGCAGAAAACCCCACTAATAAAAACTATAAGGGAAAAAATATCTGCAAATATAAATCAAATTAAAAACGAAAAGTTAATGAATTACAATAATTAAAGACGGAGTGATGAAATAATTTCTCCTAGATTCGTGCTAACAACCAAAATTGGATTTCGGTTACACCATCCACAAACTTTGCATTCGGAGCAAGAATCCAATCGTAACTGATATCTATCCTACCTGATCTGTTTCCTAAAATTCAAAATTCACATGATAACTGTGAAGTTTAGGATAAAAATAGGAATCGGCAGAAATCTTTCAGCCCCTTCATTGAAAACATCTGTTACCCACTTCTAAGAACCGAATCAAGAAAATTGATCACCCATCCAAAATGGTTCGCACATGTATCGTTTTGATGTACGACTGTAAATGGGCTACGCAGTTCGAGTTTGTTGATTATGTTAGTGCAGGATATTTACTGCCAGAAGATTGTTCATTCCAGCAATTTGAAGACATTATGTATACAGAGCTTGGCAAAGACCGTGAAGAATGCCAGTTGAGTATGATGTACAGATTGGAAAATTCGTGTTCATTCATGAAAATAAATAACGAATCATCGTTTCAGTTTTATTTACAGCTGAAACAGGAATGTAAAGCAGTTGACAAATATCCAATACTTGTCGACTGTATAGAGAAACAACGAAATTCAATCGGTGGTCAGGAAGGTAGTGCACAGGGTGACGGTAACAGGACGCATGAGGTGGTAACACACGGTAACATTCATGATGGTCCTCCATTGTTAGAACTTCCTACTGGTGAACAGCTGGGCCAGGAGCTGTGCAACATTATATGCAGAGACATTGACAATGAAGAAGGCGTCTTGAGTACAGTGGTTTCCCTGATGGACTGTTAAAGTATCAATGTCGGAAAAATCTTTGTTAACAAAAAGGTGCTTTATTTGAGCTTGGCAATGAATGCAGTGATCAACAGGTACGAATTTCGTGTATGCAAGTCTGACAAATCTGTGTACTATGTAAAATGTGCTAATAAACAGCGTGGGTGGAGCTTGAGGGCAATGTCAGTAGGGAATTCAGATTTATTTAAAATAACAAGAGTGAATGGCTTTCATAATTGTTCCTATGATTTTTTGAGTAGGGTACATAGAAATGCATCGCGGGAACTGATTGCACACATTATCATGTAAAAATTCATGCGTACCCGAACCATATACATAGCCATAGATATAGAAGTTGACCTTAAGGAGAGGTACCTTCTACGATTCAGTTATAACCAGTCTTGGAGAGCACGGGAAAGGGCATTGCAAATGATACGTGGAGACCCATCACAATCCTATCAGAAATTGCCAGCTTATTTGTATAGGGTCAGCCGAGCCAATCCCGATACGATAACAAATTTGGCCATAGATGAAGAACAAAGATTCAAGTACTGTTTTGTTGCGTTAGGAGCCTCAATAGAAGGTTAGAGATACTGCAGGCCTGTGATTGTAGTAGATGCAACATATTTAAACGGTATGTATGGAGGGACAATGTTCATTGCATGTACACATGATGGTAACAAAAGGATTTTTTTCCTGGCGTATGGAATAGGGGATACAGAGGATGATGAGTCATGGGGTTGGTTTTTTGATAGGCTGAAAAATGCATTTGGTAAGAGAGAAGGGCTGTGTATCGTCTCTGATAGGCACAGGAGAGTATCTAAGATGGCTGATCAGGTGTTCACTAACGCTACTCATGTTGCATGCACTTATCATCTATTTAACAATGTAAAGAAGGAACATGAGAAAAAGGCTGGTAAAGTTCAGGAATACTTCAATCCGGCAGCTAAGGCTTACAACACTAGGTCAGAATTTCATCTATACATGAGGCAAATTAAGAAGCGCAGTGCTAAAATTTACAGTTATCTGGTGAGGGTTCGTGTTTTCTTCCATAAAAGTTATAATTCTAATAATACATTATGCAATAATATATGTTGTAGTCTATATATATTTATTTATTTCTTTGTTACCTAAAATCACGTATGTTGAAAATGAAGGAGAATGCAGGCTTCGAAAAGTGGTCCAGGGCTTATATGCCAGTTAACAGATTTTCTGTTTTGACCTCGAACAATGTGGAATCTGTTAATGCTATCTTTAGAGATTCGAAGGATTTCCCCGTAGAAGCTCTTTTGGAATGTATGAGGGCACTTCTCCAGAGATGGTTTAATAAGAGGCGTTAAGAAGCAAGTTCAACTTTCTCGCCTCTCTGCTCAAAACAAGAGACTACACTAAATGAGAACATGAATGTCTCCGTTAGACTTGAGGTCAATCGAATAATCTATGTAGCCAATTAGATCATTATAATTCTTTATCTTTAGGCTCTTGTTATCAATGTTGACAATGGAAAATTTTCATTGTTGATACCAATTGCAATTGTAATGTCTGTAGGTATTTCCCATTCAGGCTCTCAGTTTTCAAGTGTTCAACGGAAATTTACACTACATAGTGAATTTGGCTGATAGAACATGTACATGTGGTAAATTCTAGATTGATGAGTTACCATGTCCTCATGCGATAGCAACCATATAATTCAATCATTTCGATAAGTATCAATATTGTTCTGAATTTTTCACAGTGGAGAACTCGTTAAAGGTTTCTGAGGGCCGAATCAATCCACTAGGAAATACAGATGAGTGGGACGTTCCTGGAGATATTGTTACTACTCAAGTGTTGCTCCCTATAATATGAAGAGGACTTGGCAGACCAAAGATTGGCCGATGAAAATCATCAATTGAAAAAAAGAAGGCTGTGTGGTGTAGGTGATGTGAGCAATATGGTCACAATACACAGAAGTGTAGGAATCCCCAAGCTCCAACTGCGACAACTTCGAGGAAGTGAAAACATTCAGTAAACACAAGCAACCCTTCAGTAGACCCCTAGTATGACAAATTTTTATATGAATTACGAGGAATTTTTTAACATTCATTACGGGAGTTTGCCTGAATAAATATCCAGTGCTTAACTGGTGTTATACTCTGTTTTCTTATTCTTTTTATATTATTATTTTTTTAAATTTCCAAGTTATATGAGTTGAATTTTAAATTGTGACATTGGCATATTTTTTAAAAAATTTACCAGAATTAGTATTGATATCTCTCATCATCTCATCTGATGGTGGCATAAATTAGTAGGGATTGTGAACATTATGTTAACATATTAAAAGCAGTATGGCAATGAATTCTGCCAAAAGACTGCAACTAGAATGCCGTAATGTGTTATCAGGTTGTGAATCTGGAAGGATTTCTATGCTACTAGATTTTCAAATACTAAAAGCAATATGGCAAAGAGTTCTGTCAAAAGCCTGTTACCAGAATGCCTTACTTGTTACCAGGTTGTGAATCTGGGGGGATTCATATGCTACCAAATTTTAATGTATTAACAGTAGTATGGCAGAGTTCTGACAAAACCCTGTTACCAGAATGCCGTAATGTGTTACCAGGTTGTTAATCAGGGGGATTTCTATGCTACCAAATTTTAACATATTAAAAGTAGTATGGCTAAGAATTTTGCAAGAAGGCTGTTACCAGAATGTCGTACTGTGTTACCAGATTGTGAATCTGGGGGGATTTATATGCTACCAGATTTTCACATACTAAAAGCAGTATAGCAAAGAGTTCTGCCAGAAGCCTGTTACCAGAATGCCGTACATGTTACCAGGTTGTGAATCTTGGGGGGGGGGATTTATATGCTACCAAAATTTAATGTATTAACAGTAGTATGGCAGAGTTCTGATGAAAGCCTGTTACCAGAATGCTGTAATGTGCTACCAAGTTGTTAATCGTGGGGGATTTCTATGCAACTAAATTTTAACATATTAAAAGCAGTATGGCTAAGAGTTTTGCAAGAAGCCTGGTGACATGATTTTCCAATTTATGAGGGGGGTAACATTTTGATAAGCACCTATGTTACCATCAACGACGCTCTTCCGATCTCAAAACTGGTAAGAGGCTTAACAAATCATCAAAACTGGTAGGGGTAACAGTTTGTTAAGAATTATGTTACCATCAAAACTGTACCATCAAAACTGTTAACAACAAAGTTGATAGTATTCTTCCCTTCAAAACTGGTAACATGCAAGATGGTAACAAGAATGTCAAACTTTGTTACCATGATGAACAATTCCATGGGAGTGCTACCATATGTTGCAACAGGGTAGCAAAGAGGGAGGAAGGTGAAAATGATCCTGATTTATAAATATGATCCCCTGACACCAAACTATCTAAAAAAAATACATAAAAATACCAGCATCTATTTCTAGGGAGAATACAAACGTCTAAATTCATGAGATAAATTTCTAGCAAGCCATTAGCAACGCAAAAGTTTCGACGGAGCAATTCATTAGCAATCAATAAAAACAATATATACACCAGCAATTTACCATCTCAATCCATACCATAATACACCATAAAAACTATATATACACCATCTCAATTCATACAATAAAAATACTAGCCATCCATTAGTTACAAAAAAACTTCAACCAATTAATATATAGACCAGCAATAAATTAGCACCATAAGTATGAAACTATGTATGCATGCGGTTCCCAGCTCACGAAACTGTAAATAAAGATAAAAAATGGGATAAAATATCGAAAAAAAATATTAAGCCAAGAGAAAAATCTGCTACATTCATTTAATTCCACAAAAAAATGATACATAGTGTCAGAAATACAAAAGCTGTGTGATAACATTATTGAAATAGCGATGTCTTAGGAGAACAAAAACAAAAAACAAATGGAATTTGATTATGTCTCCCAGAAGTAACGTAATATATCGGCGTTGGTTTTCACTGACATATTTAAACAACTGGATAGCGATATTCGTCCGAGCAGTAAGTGTATCAAAAGGATTAGCCATATGATGGAGCTTGTTCTTGAAAATATATTCAGCATATTTGATTACAAAAATCCCATAGTCACCTCTGAAGGGAAAAAATGAAAGGAAGGAGTAACATGAGTTATAATGCACTGTAGAATGAGCTTGATGTTTTGAAGATACAAAAATATTTCGATGAGGCAGTAAAACTTACCCATTTTGTTGTTGAGGGACACCATTGATAATCCTGCAGTCCATGGGGATAACGGCGACAAGTTCTGGCAAAACATCAACTTTGTTAGCCAACAATGGAATAGCTGATCGAATATGTGTAATAGAATCAAGAACAACCTTGTCCCGAATTGTTCTCCTTAAAGAGTCCTATATGTCAAGCCTTCAGTTTCGCTTGTCAAGCATAACTAAAATCCAGTGACTCTTAGCTTCCATGAATACGGGCATGAACACGTAGTCAATAATAGCCCAGCTGGTGCTGTGCTGCGAGTATAAACCGTTGAGGTAATCTGTCATCTCAGTTCGTTCGTTATACTTCAGTGAATCTGGGTTATTCTTTTGAGTTTGATAGATTGCCCGTACTCTCGCCTTGAAAAAGCAATATGTTGTTGTTGCCCTGATTGAATTTGCAGGGAATGTTGCCATATAGCATCTGAAATAATGAAGCATTGCATCCATATGCTGCCAATAAAAATGTGTGTACAAAATAAAGAACATACAAAAATACTCAGCCAAATAATGCAATATGCAAACGAACCGAAAACAAGCAAGGAAAGGAGGAAATAGGGATTGTAAGCACTTGTGAGCTCAATGCTATCCCAGGGACTGCAACTCATGCCACCAGATTTTTTTTATCAACCTTGACAGTGCCAACAAACATAGGAGGACGTAACTCAAGGAATTCCTTGTGAAAATTTTGTGAGGTTTGTGTCCTAGGAAGATAAAAAGTGTTTGTTAAACTCGATTTGGATGAACGAAGCATTTGGTATCAATAAGTTATCTCTAACAAAACAAAAATAAAAATCCACAGCATATAAGAACAAACAACAGATGAATAGCAAGAAACAGAAAAATAAAGAGTAATAATAGTAATAATGAAACAGATAAATGTGGGAAAATATACAAAAGCAACAAAAATTAACTATACCTTTCCATTTTACCCCATTGTGAACCATGATTTGTAGTTGTCAACATTAGACGGTTCAGGAATTTCAAGACAAGATTTGTACACTACATTAGCTCGTTGAAGGGGAGTTTCATCACAACCAGATGAGAACGTGGCCACAAATGGAGAGAGCAGGTAAGAGGTAGGCTTCTTTAGTCTCTTTGCTCATACTGCAGGTGTTTCAAATGCTTCACGATCAAGGTTAATGGGCGCAGATTGCACCATAAACTGCTGTCTCTGTGGCGTGCTATCGCTCCACTCGTCTGAATATTACTTTCAATTTGAAGATCATCCTCATCATCTGACAGACAGGTAACAACTTGTCTAGATACTTTGAGATCCTGCTGTTCAGGTTTGACCCCATTGTCTTACTTCCCCTTCTGCTTACGGAAACTAATAGAACACCCTGGTATTAACATGGAAGGGGACGTAATTGTGTTTCTGACCACAACACTTTTTTGACGAGGCTGTGGAGGAGTTGGATCATCTTCTAATTCAAGGATCTGATATGGAGAAAAAGTAGAACACAACTAAGTGGTCTCTTTAACAAAGGTGACATGCAAAGGTAAAAAAAAAATGGAAAACTAAACATAATTACCACCTGAAAGTTTGGCATTGGGATGTCGAATTCACGGCCATCATCATCATGCTCATGAGATTCTTGGGCAGATGTGTATGTCTGCGTGCCGGCCCTGACATCAAAGACATATAAAATGAATAGGGAAGTGTTAGGGACAACAATAAAGAAACAAAGTAAAAAATTACCATGGTAACGAAATATTTAACTGATTTTTGTAATACCTTTCCTTTAAATGCATATGGGCGGATTGTAGGATAGTATTTGTTATCATACCATCCCATAGTAGTACTAGAAGATGTATTTGGATCAACTGAATCCGCATTCGTTACCCCTGGTAAAATTTGGACAATGGATACTGCCTCGACGGGGGCAAACTGTACCAATTTTTTTTAAGCAACATCAAATGCGGATAAGAAAAATTATGAGGTGTAGGAAACAAATAGAAAGTGGGGAAAAAAAGAAAAGGGATAAATGGCGACGGAGTTTGTTACCATTGATAGCTTATGGCTTGGTTCTTCAGTTGTTGGATTTGCCCCACTTTTCCCCATCCCGACTGCCTCACGTGTCGCATTACTAAAGGGACGGTCAAGCCCCTTCTTCTCCACTGTAGAAGACCCGTCAGACGACAAACCCGAAACCTTCTAAACAGGCAACAACCAAATAAGTAAGGGTAAACTATAGGTTAGCAGCCAAATAATGCAGAAAACAAGATAAAACTTAACCTCATCGTGTGGCAATGACGGACAATCAGAATGCTTTGGGATGTCAAATCCCTACCAACGATCATCATACTGAACAAAATCTTGTCAGATGGATAACAAGTTGGGGGAAAATATTTAGAAATAACAAGTTGGGGGAGAACATGTAACAGTTATGTGTTACCTCTTTCTTATATGCAGAAAGGCCGTTCGTGAGGTTTTTTTCATTAGTAGTCGGGTTCATATTGGTTTGAACAGATGGGTTTGGATTAGGAATATGAGAAACGTTTACAAGAGGCAAGACATGGACACTGGGCATAGGCTTGATATGAGTTGCCTCCGACACGGTCCAGCATCAAGCAGAACAAGGATCAACATCAAAAATAACATAACAAGGGGAAAAAAATATAGGAAACAACCTTCTCATTTGGCCTTGACAGTCCACCAAAAGATTTAGAACAAACTGATGTTCTAAACAAATCTGTTATGCTACTAATAGCATCAGTGAAGCTTTCTCAAAAGAGCTTCAAATCATATGTCAAAAATGTCATCTTTCAGCTTGGACTTATTTGCTTCAATTGCATCAAGCCTCATCCTAAATCTCTGAAGTTATTACACAGCACAACCAGAAACCGTATGCATAAATTTCGTCTCTACATTTGGAAAAGAAAGGGGAATAAAACAGGGGGTATACAAAACACCTGTATTCTTTCCTGCTTATCGGCATATCTACCTCTACCGATGGACCTACTGAGTTTGTCCTCAGAAGGATATTCGCCCACAGATACCTGACAAAATACAATGAACCGCAAGGTAACATTATGGAATATGAGAAAGGAACAGTTGTTTAAGAATAATCCAGTACTACCGACCGAGGAATGTTAGGATAGGGGAAAAAAATAGAGGGGGGACACATAACCATCAATACAATAACAGATGAGTAAGACAAGTATAGAGAAGCAGCTGGCACTGTACCTTGTCATCCTCAAAATCAAGTTTTCTAGCCGTTTCAGAACTGTGAGAATCAACGATACCTGCATCCCTATATGGGGCCTTGCCCCGACATCTGCTTGTACTCACATGACAAGTTTTGACCCCCATTATTGGAGAGTCACCATTTGTCACATTTGGCAAGCAAGGTGATACTTTGATCTTACCCGAAGGTATCTGCATAAATGGTAAAAACTAAAAGGTATGTAACATGATGAAAAAAAATAAATAAAAAAATAAATTAATCAATTAAAACAAGGATCAAAATATAGAATAAGCAAGTTTGAATTGTTTTAAAAAAATCCCAAACACAAAATAATGTAGAAGTGAAAAACATTATTTTCAAGGGCACCAAAACTATTAACACATGAACCAACCTTGAATGGAGAATCTATTTCATTAGACGTTCCAGGTATTGCATGTTTAGAACCATTTAACCTAGCATAATGTGAAGAAGAAATGGACTGATGACCTACAAATGGCTGTTGATCATTGTAACCATCCGAGCCAACTTGGCGATGAGCACAATCTTCAAATAGACCAACAGCATATGGCTGTTCCATCGCTTCATCAGTTGCTTGAATTCTAGAAATAGATATTTGTGGTGTTTTGATTACAATGATTATGTAAAAGGTCAAAAAACAGATAAACAGTATGAATAAATACTAAAGCTACTACAAATTCAGATTAAGCACCTACCAATTCTTCATGCACGGGGGAAACATAAATAAATTAGTATGATAAAATACCAGACCAGAAGCCCAAAGTAGAGATAAAAAACAAAAAGGGAAAACAGGGGAGGAATAATGAACAACAATGATTGTTAACAATTAATACCTCCTCATCCCCGAAGATATTTTGCTCCAAATTGAAGTCGGATGGGACCTCAGTACCATTAGAAGTCCACCGCAGAAGCCGAGGAAGGCTGTTATCAGTCTTGGTACACACTTTTCCACAGAGAGACGGAAGAGTTTCATAAATCCAAACTTGGAATGCGATAAGAAAACCATTGAGTCTGTAATGGATAGTAGGGCAGCCGTTACCCTCTTTAGTCATCGTCTTATTGCGGAGGGCAGTCTTCAAGTTGTTTAGGGTAAACATAAATAGTTCTTTCCCCCAGCAATGCTCGTCACGTCTCTCTGTGG
>CAVNYN010240939.1:0-115064 GCA_963692815.1 Nyctanthes arbor-tristis | reverse complement strand
TTGGAAAGTGTCCCCCCCCCCCCCCACAACAAAAAAAAAAAAAAAAAAAAGGAAATCTTGTAAAGTGTTGGTAACACACCATTAATTTCAACCTATTTTTTCATTCTGATATCAGCGGGCGGCATCTTAAGAAGTTCTCATCAATTAGCTAGTCCAGTTATATGTACCTGCATTAAATTGGGTTTTAGATTCAAGGGTACATAAGTTTCAATGGTTTCTTATGAGTTTTCATAGTGGATGACAGCCCCACTCCCAACGTCTCTAACTTACTAGAAGTGTGACGTACGCCGACGATAAATTTCAACTAAAGGTTAGAATTTACCGTCAAGGCTCGTGGATATACTATTTATTTTAGAAAAATTTCGACAGCATATCCTCTAATTTGTTAACAATCAACCTGTATAACACCCAACATCAACCCAATTACAATTCACAATGTAATAATTCCCACCATCACCAGTAATAATGCTTTATATATGAAAAATTATACTAAACCAAGTATGCTTTACTCAGAATTCTCAATGTATACTAGTAGTTTAATCCCGTTAAAATTTATAAATCACACTAACGACAAATCCTATAACAGTTCATTTCATCATATGGTGGCTCAATTCTGAAAATAGCAGGCTCGATCTTGATGTGTTGCCCAAACTCCAATTGCTACCTGGAAAGAAAATCATTTGAAAAACATGTGAGCTAATAAACCCAGTGAGTGGAGTTTTTATAATTAAGCATGTTTTGAAAAGTCGAAACATAACTTTGACAAAATCTCTTTCAAGTGTATTTGGGAATTTCTATGACTTTAGATGTAAATTCAGCATAATATCAACATTTATAGAATCATCACATGTTGAAAACATCATGAACATTATTCATTTAATACTCATTATAAAATTCACTAGAAAACATTATAAAAATAATTTCATTTCAAAATCATAATAGAATTTTCCCCAAAGAGTATCTAACATCTCATAATTATAATATTAAGTCATACGCATTTAGACATCAGTTTGGGCCATAGGTACCTTATGACTCCTTCGCCCGTATGAGGCATATCGTATTAATAGCTTGAGCCAAAGGCCCCTTTCGCCTATAGGCGGCATATTCATTACATTGGAACACATTTGGGGGTTTTCATGTATCAAAATTCATGTTTCAACTCAAACATTTCTTAAAAATCATGAAGCATCATTTCATATAAACATTCACATGAACTTTTTTAAAGAAAATCTCAAATTTCTGAAATTTCATAGAAATACATAATCATCATAATACATTGCTAACTTATGTGAAATCACAGCATGATGCATTTTATTTAGAAAGAAAATAAGAGAAAAAGCTCCACTCACCGGCTAAATAACATCCTTTCATGTTTCACGTCCTTTTGACCCTTATCATTTCCTGTGACATCACATGAAAATTCTACTTAACATTTAATTCATTTCTATTTCTCAATTCACACATATAACTCAGTTCTTTTTCCAACATATAACTTAATTTTTTTACTTATTTTTTATCAGTCCTACTATATTCTTTCTAGCTAATTTACCAATTAAAGAATTTTTAATTCAACTAATTTTTATCAACATGAAATCTCCTTTTTGATCACAAGTCATATATTCCATTAAATATTTCATGATTTCTTCATTCTCGAATAAATACATGATTGTTCTCTTCATATAATCATTCTAGATTACTTCATCTTAGTAGTTGTCATAGTAGCACATATTAAGGTCTCAAATACCTACCAATTCTTCATTTTCACACTTAACTAAACTCTTTCGTCCAACATGTGCATCACTTATGGAATCAAAACTTAGTTCAACTCTTTAAACAAAGATTGCTAAGTTTTTCCCCTGTTTAGGCAATGCCCATTCAAAACCATTTTATACTCAAGAGCAGTATCGTATGCTTATGAAAATTTTCCATAAGGCAGAGTACTTATATATGTTCATCATAATTGAGTTCAACGAGACTAAATTAGGAACACCAAAATATTTCTCCATCTTCTGAAAATCTGCTCTCAGGTCAGCCCTGACCATTCTCACAAAACATATCATAAAAACTCCTACCGACCTCCAAATAGTGTTATTCAAACTTTGGATGATAGACGACTCATAGAAGATCATTACCTAACTTGTATCTTTTAAAATTCTACTTATATGATCAGTTATGGCCTCTTAAAGTGGGAAGGGTAGAAACCTCAAGCACAAAAATTTCAATTTTCATGTCTAAGCATAATTTTACACTATTTAAACCAATAAAACTACATCATAATCAACTAGTCAATTATATAAAATTTCTTAATCCTTGAAGAAAACTAAACCTTAAAATTTATATGAAATCAAAGCTTAAAAGTGAAAATTACTTACATCTCATAATTGCTCATTCTTCTTCTTCTTCCATTCCTCTAATTTCCATATTCAAATTTTCCCAAGAATTTCCTCTTCTTGTTTGATCCTCCAACTTCCCTCTCGGTCTCTCCCTCTCGTCTCTTCTATGTAATTATCCCAAAATGCAAGGGAAATATCTAGAGATTTAGAAAAATTGCACCCAAGTCCCTCAACTTCGTACTCATTATAAGTTGATCCTTAACTTCATGTATTGTTTTATTGAAACTACCAACTTATAATAAAATTTCATATAACTCCCAAACTTATTTTATTGCTTAAATGATAAACCCAAAAATTAAATTAATGCATCTTAGTTCACCTTTGACCTTAACTTGATTATTCCACCTTTGACTCTTGGTTCATAAAATTTCAGATGTCACAGTGGAAGTTCTAGCAACATTCTTGCAATGAGTCTTAGTTCCTTCAGAATTATTCTGGTTTCTATTTGATTAGTATGCAAGTACAAATTGTCAATGAAACATAGCCCATTTGGTTAGAGGTGCGGTTATGCTACTAATGTTCTGAGACTTGAGTTCTCAAATTCAATTACTGGGTTATCCTACTTATTTCAAATTTATTTATACTTATTAATGTAGATTTCTTTGCGTTCTGTTTTAGTAAAACTTTTATATATATGTATATATATAAACATTTATACTATTATTAAAATACAATCTTATTTTCTTAAATTTTTTTTTTTTGTTGGAAGGATACAAATTGCACTTCTACTTAAAAAAAAAGTATGCAAAATACAAGTTACAGAGAGGAAAAAAAGTAAGGAATTAGGAATCAAGAAATCTATGTCACTGAGAACATGTGACATAAAGACAACCAGGTTGCGGCCTACCGTTTTAGATCAACAATTTTGGGCGTGAGGTGCTACATCTTCTAATCTCACAACTAACAAGTTCTTCCCCCCTCCCCCTTTTTTGCAACCCACGAGTAACAAGAATTTGACACAGATTATGCTCTAAATACAAAATTTGTACAAAAACTTGTACAAATAATACACACATGATACGATCATGTGTTAACTCATTTATCACATTACTTCTTCATCAATAATTAGCATATTGACCACATTTCTACTTTTACAGAAAAAATTACACAAAAAATACAGTGTGTACCAATAGTATTTACCAATAATATTTTCCTGTTTAATAATATATTGTTATTGACCAAAAAAATTTGGGGACTTTTCAGTGGTTACGTTGCACAACAATTAATTTCCATATTTACTGTGTTTTTTCCCCAAATATACCATGTTGTTATCTTTCTATGTTATTTTATTTGTTGTTATTTTTACTCTTCCTCCCCCAATCACCCCACACCACTCCATCCCAGCCGGCCGTTATCTAGCCAGCCACTGGCGGTTGGAATCCGATACTGATTTTTTTGGCTCTTTTTTCTTTATTCCTTATTCTTTTTAAATTTTTTCCTTTTCCTTTTTTTTGGTGATGTTGTCGGAATCTTCTTCTTTTTTTTTCCTTGTTTTTTTGTTTTTTTTTTGTTTTTCGTTTTCTCTTTTTCCTGTAATAATTTTTTGACAAAGGTTGCTATATTATAAATAATATTTTCATGTTTAAAAGTTCGTTACGTGTGTAATAAGTTATGTTATTTATTGTAACAAGCTATATTATTTGTGTGACAATATAAGTTTTTTCTAATAGTCTATGCTATTAAGCAATCTATATTATATGTACAACAAGTTGATGTACAACACATGACAAAATAGTTTGAGGGAGAATTGGATTGAAGATCATGTCGAAATTTGCGTGTTTTTGGCGTTCAGTGCAAATTTGGGTGTATAATTCCTTTTCAAAAGCAGAAGACGAGGCGATTGAGTGCTCATAAACCGTAATGAGCACCAACAGTTTTCAGCAATTTTTATTTAGGCCTTGAAATTTATGCTTTTCTATTTTTCTATTTTTTCTATTTTTTTATAATTTATTTTTTAATGTTTTTTTACCATAGTATTTTTCTACAGCTATTTAAATAGCAATTAGACTTATTTTAATGATATATTTCTTAATAACAATATATTATTTATATAAGAGACTTTATTATTTGTCGAATATGTCATGTTATCAGCATAATACACAATGTTATCTGTATAACAAGTTATGTTATGTGTGAAACAAACAATGCTATTTAGTATCATTCCCAAAGTTTTGATTCGGGATCCATAAACTTCAAATATATTGTATGAACAATTTGGTCATTTTGAAAAGTTAAAATTTTTGATGTTTAGACTTATTCTAACTTAAGTAAAAGGACCTTGAGTAAATAAATCAAAGTAAAGTGACTTAATTACACAATAATACAAAGTATAAGGACTTCTAAAGTAATAATGTGCGAACCTCATTTGGCCACATCACCCCTTGAAGTGTATGGTGCCACGTCGCGCCACGTGTCACAATTTAATTGGCGGAACTCAAAGATTTATTAAAAACAACTAAACCTTACCTATTATATAAAGGGCATAAAGGTCTTCAAAGTTTCCAAACCTCCCAAACCATCATCTCTCCCTCCCAAAACTCTCAAAATTATTCTAAATGTGTTATGGGGAGGAAAAACACCCTAAAACCTACTAAAACACTTATTTGTCTCTTGAAAAAGGGTCCTTACCGTATATGGAGAGATTCTAACTTGAAAAATGGCTTTGATTGAGGAATAACAAGACTTCGAGGCGTTTTTCTACATTATAAATATTCAAGCAATCGTTGGGGAAGTAAAAGCATTGAAAAACGCATGTCTTGGCTCTCTCCCTCTGGATACAAACGATTTTGGCATTCTTTGTGAGTAACATGTGTCTTGACTCCTTATTTCCTTCTCTCTGTTTGGAGTTCATGCTTTTTCTTGAGATTGCCTTGGCCTTAAATTGCTTTGCCATTCGATACATGAAGGTGCACCATTAAACGATTGTTTCTTGCTCTTGGGCCTCGTTAGTAGCATTGTCTACTCGTTTTGCATTGCATTTGTATTGTTTTGTGACATTATGACCTTACTATATGGTCTTAGTCATTTTCTATATTTGTATCGCATGGCTTACGGGTAGAGGCTAAACTAGTGATGTGCCTGAGTTTTATATCTTTGCCAACTTGTGATCCTTCTTGTATTGTTTTGCGTGGACTAATATATGTTGTTATTCACTGAGTACTATGTACTCGCTCCCATCTTCTACAATCTTGTAGATATTAAATTGAGAGCTTTACGGATCCTTCTAAGGAGATACATACATATGATCGAGATTTCAGTGCGTGGTCGAGGTTCCGTTGTGAGTGACCGCAATAGTTGTTGTAAAATGATATTATGTATAATAATATTTGACTTGTAATTGTAAAGTCTCGCCTTCGATTTTGAATTAATATTTATATATATATTTAAATGCTTCCGCTACCGACCTTTTGAGATAATATGGGCATAAAAATTGGGGGTGTGACAATTTATTTAACAAGTTACGTTATTTGTGTAACAAGATATGTTATGTGTGTAACAATATATGTTGTTAATAATCTGTGTTATGTTTATAACAAATTATATTTTCTGTGTAACAATTTATGTTATTTTTAAAACAACAAATGTTATTTATTTAACAAGTTATGTTATTTGTATAACAACCTATATTATTTGTTTAACGTGTTATATTATTTGTATAAGAATCTATTTTAAAATAGTATAACATCATCTATTATATGAATTAAAATGTTACACAATTAATACTAAATGAATTTAAAAGAAAAAAAGATTAAACATAAAAGAGAGAAGACAAAGAAAAAAGGGGAATAAGTAAAAGATGGTTAAAAAAAAAAGCGTAAAAAGAAAAAATTTCCAGCTGACGGGGTCATCAGAATCCTGCTGGCGGCCTGGGGTGGGTTGGGGGTTGGGTGAGATCGGAAGAGGAGGTTGGTGGGGGTGGGGTGGTGGTATTAAAAAAATATTTATTAAAGAAAAATTAATACAAATATTTAAGAAAAAGTAACATACTTGCTTTCTATGTGTTTTTGGAATTTAAAATATTTATTAAGTATTTTTAGAATAAATTAAAGTTAAGCAGGTATTAAAGGAAAGACCCCAGAAAATTCTGCAGGAAAAGTTAGTGCAACCTTCGTTCTATTTGTTTTAGCTTCAGATCAGGTCCTGGGTCAAGCCCACCAACAGCGCATTAGGTCATTTCCAGTTTATCTATCTTTCTTTACTCTGTTTTCGCTTTTATTTAAAAATAAAAATAACGAATATTAAGATATAGTTATATGAGTGATGCTATTTATCTATATTGAAGGTCTGTTTTCCGTCTAGTTGTTATAACTACATTAGAGGATCACTTGATGTGCATAAATATATGGAGTCCTCATTTATTTAATGGCCAATAAAGAGGCGACAATTAGACTGGAGATTGGATAAATAGCGTTATTTCAGTTATATCTCTGATGTAAAACAAAAAGAATAACATTGGGTCGTTAGCAAGCAACCTCAATTATATATAAGAGTAAATTGACAAATCTAATGCTACGTGGAACGAATATAAATGTACACATATTCTCCGAATAAGAAAGCTAATTTTTAGGTCAGATCATATTACTTCTTCCTTTTAGATTCTAAATTTCCAAAGTGATCACTGAATACATGATAGTAATTTGAATTTGAATTGTAATATGCCCAATATGAACAATGGATTTTTAAACTAATGTATGACTTCTAAAATTATAATTATAATAATAGACGATTTATTAGTTAGATTAAATTAAACTTTGAATGGTCAAAACCCAAGCGAGTTTCCACCTCCTAGGCCTAGGGTTCAATTCCTCTTACCGACATTCTCCTTGTAATATTAAAAAGAAAAAAAAGAATATTTGAATGAAACATAGAATTCATACACTATACTGAAGTTAAAAGAGAGTTGGGGGAGGGTGGCTTGGAAGGTGAAACATGTAAAGTCATTCATAAACGGATTAGAAATAAGTCAACTATAATCACACTACAATTATCATTTGGCCCCCACATTTTTATTACAATAGATGTTCTTAATCTTTGTTTTCTACTATACTTAAGTCCTCAAGTTTTTTTTTTCAATTTATTTTTTCTCATTAATTCTTTAATAGTTAACGCATTTGGTAGGCAAATTATGATTTACGCCTAAGTATTTTTTTTAATACGATTTATATTAGGAGCAAATTTTATAATTAGTTTCTTTTTCTTATTTACTTATTTGAAATTAATTAGAGTATATAATTTTTTTGACAAGTACATAAAAAAAATTTGGAAGTAAATTATCGATAAGGACAAATATACTATTATTGAAAAGTTAAAGAAAAAACAGAAAAAAATATTGATATAATTGTTGTAGCAAGTAAATATTGGGTGCGTGTACGTATTACAATTTTAATGTGGTGCACCGAATAAATAGTGTAGTATTAGTATAATTACTCTTAGAAATATAGATGATGGTAATTAAAAAAACAAAATTGTTTCGCTTATGATCGTTGGCTAGGAGAATTGTTTCTGGGATCTGTTTTGACTGTGTTGTTGGACTCTTGGGGACTCTAAGCCCATTTGCAATTTTAATTGTTGTAGGGTTATTTTGTTGGGCCTTTTAAGGCAGTCTGTTGGCTTTTGTTGGGGGTTGGTTTTATGTGTTTGTTCCAGATGGGCCTTGTGTCTGTTATGGCCTTTTATCCAAAGGTCCAAGTCTTGTATCTGTTTGTGATTCAATAAAATGTTATTGAATCAAAAAAAAAAATTTAATAAAACAAAATTAAAATGTTAAATAGGGGTATTGATGTGTCTTACAAAATAGAAGTAAAGGTATAATAGAAAATCATAAGTTTTCCACTCATTATCTTTTTATTTATGTACATATAATATCATAGAGTGGTTGGTTCCAAAATGCCTCGATATATAGATGTTTATTTATTTACTGTCATGCACTGTCTAACCATAAGAAAACAAAGTTTCTCAAGATATTTTTATACCTTCCTTTTCAAATATCATCTAACTTGAGCTTGGCACGCCCTCGTTATTTATCACTTATTATTAGTCTCTTCATTTAATGGCGGAAGCTCCTATTTTTCATTTTAGTACTAACAAGGACAAGACGTGCCATTGCCATTTTGCTCCTTAAGTTTCTATGAAGTTAATTGTGATGTTTCTTCTAACTTCTTTTACTTACATAGGTGATGTTAAAAGATGGCTTACAAACTCATGAATGGTATTTACTTGTTTAGAGTAAAACATAAGTAAGCTTGTCTGAATTAAATACAAAAATAAGCATGCACAAAGTAAAAACTATTTTATCGATTTCTAATCGTACAAAAGGTTTGAGAGGTTCCTATATGGAAAATGAGGCTCTCAA
Source organism: Nyctanthes arbor-tristis (assembly GCA_963692815.1). NCBI lineage: Eukaryota > Viridiplantae > Streptophyta > Magnoliopsida > Lamiales > Oleaceae > Nyctanthes > Nyctanthes arbor-tristis. The sequence continues at coordinate 106,319 of CAVNYN010240939.1, read as the reverse complement.
TCTTTTTCAAAAGCTTTCTTTGTAACTCTACCATACAAGCCAAGTTTTCTTTCGTTATTTAAGTCTCCATACATGTATTTATTTTACTTCTACCATCACTCCTTTAAAAGACTATTCTATTAGATAAGAAACACAGACCTATCCCTCATGATCTTATCATAGTGCAAAAGAATGAGGGTGTAGGGACAAAAGATCTCAAACTCATATGTGCTTCCTAAGTACATTAAAAACATTGGCTCATCTTCATAATAAGCCCATAAGTCCGTCTCAATTACATGCATAATCTTGCTTGCATCATGAGATAACTTCCACCCCTCGACTTGCTTTTCACGAATTCTTTGATTGATTATCTACAAAATATTAAATATACACAAAGTGAATACATTGTACCCCGTAAGTAACACGATACTTAGATTGCCACAAAGTTATAAGAAAATCATTTCTTTCACAAATTCAAGAAGCATAGATATGCATAAATTTTCTTAAATGCATTTTAGGGCTTAAGCACTAGAATTGCCTACTACCCGTAGCGCATTAATGCCTTCTAATTGCCAAGGTTGGAAATAACAATACAATGATAAGTGGATCTACAATTAATATCGGTTGACCCTTAAGTTTCAATCAATTAACATTCTCAATTCAAATCAAACGCCACACTAGTCTTCCTTATCCCGAGATCATTAGATAAGTCATAGTGTAGGAACAATTTAAGGCAATTCAATACAAAACAGGTAGGGCAAAGCCAGTGATTCATATGCAAGAAAACAATCCATTCATTAACATAATATGACATTAAAACAATTGCTTTTCCTTTTCAAAACATATGCATGTTAATGGAATCCAAGTATTGGTTACTTACCTTGCTTTTTCTCCTTTAAAGATTATTAGATGTTTGTGGATACGAAGCACCTTCAAATCCTTATATATTCCTCAAGCAAGGTAGCTTTTTAAGTAGGGCTTTAATATGTATATGAAGGGGGCTTGTTTGAGAGATCAAGAGAATGTTTTTGGAGGTCTTTTGAAGGAGTTCAAAGTCTTGTCTAATTTATGAACGAATTTTCCTATTTATTTTCTAAAAGTCTTTGAATTCCATCAATGAAAAAGCCTTCAATTGTCTCTAGATAATTTATAAGTGATCAATGGAAATAAGTCCAATTGAGAACCTAAGAGAATTCTTGCCAATAAGAATGTCAAGTGGTCATCAATTTGATTTGTGTGAGGAATTGTTTAAGTGTACAAGTGTCATTAGATATTTCCACTTGTTGCTTAGTAACCCCTCAACTTAGTGTACTCCATAATGAAGTCCTTATATTTCCAACTATACTAATTAAGTATCACATGTTAACTTTAAGTATTCTTTTGCTTCGAAGTCACTACCCGATTAAACTTATTTACTCTTTTGGCAATTGATAGAAGTAGTCGATAGTTATTCAAGTACTTATGTTATCCTTGTCAAGATAACTCAAAATATCCTCAAACCATTATAGAATGCAACAATTAACCATCCGATTACAAAACTCACTAACCGATTGCTTATAGTTGAGTATTATTCGGGAGGTGATTCAATTATTATCCCAAAACTACCACTATGGGGTTTTTTGAAATTTCACAGGGTGTTACAGAGCTTGCCAAGTGAGTTGGTATTACGTGATTGTCAGTCTGACTTTAAATCCGAAGCCCTATTTATTTCTTTAGAAAATTCATAATATATGTCTATTAACTTGTGTCGTTATGAACCCTTACATGCTCTAATCTTCCGGCCATGTGAAATTAAATTCTATTTCAATGTTTTAAAAAGCATGAAAAGCATTCATGAAAATCATTGAAATCACGCTTTGTGTCTCGGACCATCAATATATATATGATAAAGCGCGGTCAATTGCGATATGGCATGAGTTTAGAAGTATAAGCTGCGAGCTGAGACATGCATAAATATGCAAAATTATGTAATGTATTTTTAACATATACAAAAATTTAGCTTTGCAGCTCTTCCGATCTGTATGTTGGAAGTAAAATGTCACAAATTCAAACTTTATGCAGCCAGAAATTTTCAAAAATTTTTTGTTAAACTTTGTGTTTAGATGTGGGACGAGTTACCAAGTCACCCAAAACCCGCGGGTTGTCTGCGTCTTCAACCAGACCATTGCAACATGGTTCAATCACATCGCCTCACCTGGCTCACCAACCAGTTTGTGGAGTTTCTAAGTTGGATTTTAAAACAGTGCACGGCTGTTGATATCAATTTGATTATGGGTTGCAATAGGAGAAAAGAGAAAAAGGATAAATTAAATAAAAAAATAATAATAAATGAGTGCTTGGTTATATGAAAAAAAGAAAAAAAATAACTAAAAGGAAAATGTATAAAAAGGGACTCCGTAATCCCAATTGCTTTTATATATATATATATATATTATATAAATATAAATATAAAGAATGAATAATGATATGTATCACCAGTGGTGCTTGGTACCAGTCTAGGTGGCAACCAATGTGGCATGAAATGATAAGTGGAATTAAATGAATGAATAAAGGACCCATTTAATTCAACTTATCATTTAATGACATCTTGATATGGTGCCAAGTACCAGTGGTGCTAAATAACATTACTCATAAAGAATTTTCACACTCAGAAATTAGGGGTGCTGCCTGAGCATTTTGGAATATTGGATATTCACCAAGAAAACAAATAAAATTCTTGTATATATATGTTGTATGTTATAGGAATACAATTTTGTCTTGTACACGCTATGTATTAATATGTATGAGCATAATTTAGGATTTTGATACAAGTATTCCAAAGCGATTGTACATATGTACACGCAATAGTCGTATGTTTTATGGTTTCATATACAATTCGTGCCAGATGCCGGGAAATCTCATTTTATATAGTGTGAACTTCTTTTCATTATTTTTCCTGTAATGGTAAAACTTTTCTACTGGTGCAATTAGATGTTGACAATTTCAAAGGTCAAATTGAAATACAATCATTATTAGACAATCCATCTACGTATTTGCTTTGCTTTTTATACAAGGATTAAGAAAAATATTGAGAAAAAAATTAGAAATAAAACATCTTACAATATACCCTTAATTAAAGGAGTCAAATTTAATGGTCCCCGTATTAAAAAAAAATATACATTTTCAAAATTATATAGGGGTATAATTGTAAATGAATGTAAAAGTAATGTTTATTAAATGTTGAAACAATTATGTAAATAGGACAATTGAAAAAGGAAACATGGACTAAGGAAATTAGACATAAAGGATATTTATTTTTTCTTTAAAATTCCATTGTTTAAAGTGGTTAAAGTAACGTTGCGCAGTTAATAATAACGCAATGGAGCTCGCTGTGAATTGTAAAAAGATAGTAAGTAAGAACATAATTGTAATAACGGTTTTTTTTTTTTTTATAATAAAGAGGAGTATGAAGTACAAATATTATTAAAATTAATTGTAATAACGGTTTATACGTGGAAAGCACACCCACCAATTCTATCATCAAGAATCCAGCTGAAAATATTACCTCATATAAGAAAAAAATGATAATGGTAAAAATCCATCTCTATGTCTTTATATTGTCTACTGCATTAAATTGCTTATATACCTTGATACATAAATAATTTTATGGGATCATAGACATAATGACATGAATTAGAGGTGAACACGTAGAAATTACCTAAAATTAGACGTATGTTATCGTAATGGTATATTGGCATCAGGCGTTAAAGTTGAATGATATAAGTCACTGATATGAAGATATTATCTCTATAACTTGGTACCGTAATGACACCAAATATATAAGATAGGATAAAATCACCTTCAATGAAATGAATGTGTTGCATTATTATCTTATTAAAAAAAAAACCACATGTTCCTTCCTCTCTCGAGTTTCAACCCGCTAAAATCAATATAAAATTCAAGGTTATTATATTACCGTCCAAGAAAATGGATGGACACTCCTGTGTCTCCTATATATAGATACATTATGATGAGTATGATGGGAATGACACAGATGATGAGAAATGGAAAATTCTTTGGATAATAACGTCATGGGTTCCAATATGTTTTCATCTTATATATCTCCCCTTCCGTTTTTCTTTTTCTTTTTTTGTTTGTCTCAAGCGCCACCATTGATATCTGGTTCTCGCCACCATTGATATCTGGTTCCACCATTGATATCTGGTTCTCGCCACCATTGATATCTGGTTCTCTCTCCAAAATTTAGGATTGGTTCCGTTGAAGATTTATGTATTTTACATTTCTGTTTAATTTCTTAAACGATTTGTCGATGGTTGATCCAGACATATATTGCATTATATTCTTTTAGATGAATGTGTGAAATTTGGAATTTGATCGAGGGATTTCGCATTTGCTGTCTCTCTGTTTTACTATTTTGCGTGAATGTGGGAAGATTGGATATTTGGTTGAGGGTTCTCGCATTTGTTGTCTCTCTCTTTTAGAAATATCCAATCTTTTGAACGCTGTCAGGAAGAAAATTTATATGTACAGTGTTGAATTATGGCTTTTGATCAGAATTCAATGCCCAAAGAATTGCGTCCGTTAAATATCCTTAGAACAGTGGCCGAAGATCCACGCATTGCGCCAGGTACCACATCTGCAAGACCCATTGATGGAATTTATACAAACCAGCCACGGGATGCCGGATGTAGCCCGGAATCTGCACCTACAGTTTATTATCCGACTGCAGTTGCCGATACAGGGTTTATACCTGTACGGCTTAACAATACCGTTGCCGGGGTTACGCAGTGGGTCCCGCAACAGGTTCAGCCCCAACTGAGTGTTGTGGGTGGTGCGGCCACAGCTAATTCGACCGGTGGATATGTTTATAGCCCGCCTTTTCGGATGTCCTGTTCTTCTGATCAGGCTAGTGATGAGGGCAGTGAAGAGTTAGCATTGGGGCGGAAGGTTAAGTTTTTATGTAGCTATGGAGGAAAGATATTGCCGAGGCCAAGTGATGGAGCATTGAGATATGTTGGTGGACAGACAAGGATCATTAGTGTTAGGAGGGATGTAACCATTCATGAATTGGTTCAGAAGGTAGATGCATATGGACAGAGTTTGGTTATTAAGTATCAGTTGCCAGAGGAAGATCTTGATGCACTAGTTACTGTTTCATGTCCGGATGATCTTGAGAACTTGATGGATGAATATGAGAAGTTGGTCAAGAGATCTTCGGATGGATCGGCAAAGATTAGGTTGTTTTTGTTCTTACCTTCAGAGATTGAGTCTTCAGGTTTAGTGCATGTCGGAGATTTGCAAGATGGTGGACAACAATATGTTGAGGCAGTGAATGGAATTACAGATGGTTTGAGTACTAGTGGTAGCATTGCAAGGAAGGAGAGTGTTGATAGTGCCAGTTCGACGCAGAATTCAGATATGAGTGGCACCGATGGTACAAATAGCTTGGGACATTCTCATGGAGAGGTTAGCGGTCCAATATCTATCTGTGGGTTAATGGCTGGAAACTGTGCCTCTCTTGAATCATCTCCAAAAACGGCATGTTCAGATCATAGTCCTTCCATACCCGTCGATAATTCTACTGCTCCATTGGGCATTCAGATGGTTAAAGTCCCCGAGCAAGAGGTGGAGAGGTCTATGCCTCTTGCTGGTCTGCAGCCACTAGTGTATGATCTACAACAGCATGGAGTAACTTTTCCTCCATCTCAAACTTATATGCAGGCTTATGTGGATCCTCAAAAAGAGGCTTTAAACCATGCTGATCATGCACAACTTCCTTCTCAAATGGGGTTCCTACCTCAAGTTTTAGGGACAGTTGGGTCTACATTTCCCCAACAATATATCCATTGCCCTCAGCAGTTTTCACCTTCTGTACAAGTGACAACCAGTCCTTTTATCAGTATGAAGCCAAACTCAGTGAGTCCTTTGGTTCAGTCCCAGCAAGTTCGTTTGGAGAATTATCCTCCAGAAAGCATGGTAGATCGGAAGAGTGCAAATTCCTTCTCAACAAGGGTTTAATGCACTTCATGTTCCTGGAGAAGTGTATGGATGGCATCAAGCACCATGTCAAGAGAAGGTAGCCCTGGGGGAAGGCAGGTTGCCTTCGCCCCAAGCAGTTATGGTTTCTGAGCAACTTCCAAGACTTAGTGACTGCTACATGTGTGAAAAAGCACTACCACATGCTCATTCAGATACAGTGGCTCAGAACCAGAATGAAGGCTCTCCAAACACCTCACCTAACTCGATATCGATTTATCATAGCCTCCGGTTGGATTATCGAGGACGTTCAATGAATGTTGAGCAGCAGCCAGTGGTAGGGACTCAACAAATATGTGTAGGTTATGTGGATCATGAAGCTGGGAAAGTTCAAGCTGAGGGAATGGGATTATCTCACACCATTGAGGGACGTTATGGAATGGTGACACCTGGAGTACAATCTCCATATTGTGTATTTGAAGCTAATATTCCTCCATTACTCCAAGAAAATGTTGTACAGCAGGTAGTCGTTTCACCTCAACACCAAATTATACAAGATGCCACGATGAACAAACCAGTTAAAACTGACCTTTCCCCTCTTGGAGGTATGCATTTGCAAACTTCTGGTTACATTGTTCCAAAAGTTTACTTTGTTAAATTTGATGGCATGTTTCATAAAGAAGATTCTAATTCAATAGTCTTTAACCACATTCCAGAAACCAGATCACAACCGGTTGCTATCCGGGGCCTTCCTAACATACATAGTTTTCCACCTGTGGAATCCTATGAATCAAAAGAACCTCCCATTTTAGGTAATCCCAATTTGTACCCGCATTCAAATACTGGGACTACTAATCATTTGGCTCTTGATGAGAATTCTTCTGGCAAGCCTGTGTATTCTGGTGAGTCCGATCGTGCTACTGAAAGAGCTTCACTTATTACTGAAAAGAATGAGGATGCTGCTGCTACTTGGTCTCAATCAAGGAATTCTGGTGATGTAGACACTGGAATACAGGGAGGGAACATGAGATTGTCTTCTTTGCCATCCTATAGGCTTGGAGACACGCCAGATAACTCAAACTATGATGTAGCATTTCAACCATCTAGCAATTTGGGCAAGGACTTAAACTTGGAGCATGCTATCTCCAATAAAGGTTAGGAACAAATTTCAATTGTTTCATTCGATGCCTCCCATAAACTTAAAATGTTTATTAATTGTTTCTCTCTCAAGAAGACTCAACAGAGGAAACGAACAAGCATGAACTTCAAGCTTCACATACCAAGATTGAGTCCCCATCTACCTACGAAAATGGTGAAGTTCGAAGTATTAGCACAGAAATGCAGCGTCTAGATAACTTTGAGGTTTGTAATCTCTCTTCCCTTTTCTCATTTGAATACTTTGGCATTAAGTATGTTGGGTGCTTGTTTAACAATTTTTTTTTCCAGGATATCAGCACAAATTTTTTAGACAAATTGAGTCCTAAGTTTCCTGTATCAGATAGCATTGGTCGACTACAGGTTTGCCACCATTTACTAGCCCAGCTTTCTCATGTCTAAGGTTGCTTTCTGTCACTTGTTTATCTTCTTTTCTCATCTTCTCTTCATTGCATTAAGGTAATTAAGGATAGTGACCTGGAAGAGCTGCGCGAACTAGGTTCGGGTACCTTTGGTACAGTTTATCATGGAAAGTGGAGAGGCACTGATGTTGCTATTAAACGTATTAGTAATAGATGCTTTGCTGGAAAATCCACTGAACAAGAACGCCTAGTCAGTTCCCCTACTCCTTTTACAATTTATAATTTTTGAATCCAAAATACAAATTACTTTTATGCATCACTTATATGTTCATATATCCCATCCTTCATATGAATAATCAGAGAGATGATTTCTGGAATGAAGCTATCAAGCTAGCTGACTTGCACCACCCAAATGTGGTTGCTTTTTATGGAGTTGTCTTGGACGGTCCAGGTGGGTCGGTTGCAACAGTTACTGAGTACATGGTCAATGGTTCCTTAAGGAATGCTTTGCAGAAGAGTGAGAGGTAATCTCTCATCTGTTTTAGGTTTGAAACTTCCACTGTATAATTGTTGTTTCTTTGGTAAGGACCATAAGGCTATCCATAGCGGACGTAGTACTAAAGTAGAAAAAAGATGCTACATTCTTGGGTACTGTAGTAGACAATTTTACCCATGCGGATCTAGTCTGGAGGATTAATTTTGCATCTTTGTTGCTAGTTGCCGGAATTCAAGTCTATCAGTCAATGTTTAACATTAATTTGAGCATCAACTTTTCTAAAACACAATTAATATTGGCAGGAATCTTGATAAGCGCAAGCGGCTTATGATTGTCATGGATATCGCTTTTGGAATGGAGTACTTGCATGGGAGGAATATAGTGCATTTTGACTTAAAGAGTGATAATCTTTTGGTTAATCTTCGCGATCCACATCGACCAATTTGCAAGGTTAGTGTCTGCACATGATCTGAGTGCAAGTGAATACATAGTTTCTAGTGTACTTTCTGTGTTCTCTTCACTACGATATCCTATTATTTTTCTTAGCATGTTAATCTTCAAGTAAGTTCTACGCACAATTATCTGTATTTTTATGTGGAAACCTTGCCTCTATGACTTGCAAGATAAAGCACATTGAACAGAAATCAGTAGTTCATACAAACATGTCTGAAGCTTTGATAAGGAACATTTGAACTTATACAGTAGTTTTTTTGCGTATTGGTGAGATCTTATTGACACAGATAAGAAATAAATGTCTTCCCTTGATTACTGAAAATATTAGTGCATTGACATTGGTTTTATTATCGCATAACTCTTAGCTGGATATTGTTGTTTCATTTCATTGAGAATTTTGTGATACTAGCTACAAAAGTTGCTAGTTTCTAAAGTATCATCAACATATGTGTTTGTAATTCTTAAATATTTTTAATTTTATTTGTTGATGTCTGAGATGGCAAGTTGGTAGATATATTCAGTGAATCTTCATTCTTATCCTATTGTTCAGCATAACTCTAGATAGATAGAAATAAGTGGTGGATGAGTGTGTGAATTTTATATGCCTTAGAGCCCTTGGAAATGTGTGGTTAAAATTTAAGTTTAACCAATTCTATTTAGAAAGAAGTCTATTTCTGAAGTGCACAAGAAAATTCGAATGGTGTAGTGGACATGCACACAAGGTGCCGTATAAAAGAGAGTGGAGCAGAAGTTTTTAAGACAGAAAAACTACACAATAGAACCAGCAACGTGTGTTTTGAAATTTCGTTTTGAGCTTTCATTTCTAGGCATTTATGTCTCCAACTTCTTGGTCCTCAATGACATTTTTTATTCAAATCAGCAAATGAAGAGTTGAGTTGCAATTCTCTGTAGCACTGAACGTTCAATAAGTATGTAGTTTTTTACTCTATTTCTTATCGGCTCAATCTGGGAGATTGTAAGACGTCCTTGTGATACTTTGTCACATGAAAGAAGAACGTTGAGATAGAGCTCTAAGATTTGATTTAACAACAAAGAGAGGGTATATTGGAGAGGAAGATCACCTGCTGGAAAATTAAACTAATATTCACATGAGAGAACAACTTTGTGTTAGCAATCCTTCGTTCAGTAACATAAAGTACAAATACAATGGTGTTAAGGCTATGCAATCACGTTAATTACTTATCTTGACAATTTAGGTTGGCGATTTGGGGTTGTCCAAGGTAAAATGTCAAACACTAATTTCGGGAGGCGTGAGGGGAACGCTTCCGTGGATGGCACCAGAGCTTCTCAACGGCAGTAGTAGCCTTGTCTCTGAAAAGGTTTGTTTTTTACAAATACATTTTTTTCCACATGATCACCCACTCACAACCCTTTCAGAGGAAGAAAATAATTATTATTTCAATCTACCAAGTGATCAATCAGATATTATTTCCGACAGTGGAAAAATCTTGGCTTTCCTTTGAGATTGATTTTGGTACACAGGTTGATGCGTTCTCATTTGGCATAGTGATGTGGGAACTTCTTACTGGAGAAGAACCATATGCAGACTTGCACTATGGAGCCATCATTGGTAATGTCTTTCTCCTAATGCAGAGGAATCTATCTTTCTTTTCTTGAAATCTCACATGATCCAGAATCATGGATTTTGCGCCTTCCAATCCTTCTTTCTTGCCTTAAACCTTGAGGGGATTCTAGGTATCTTATGCTTGATTTGTTATCTTAGGTGGTATAGTGAGCAACACCTTGCGTCCTCCTGTGCCGGAAACTTGCGAACCTGATTGGAGATCACTTATGGAGAGGTGTTGGTCGTCTGAACCATCAGAAAGGCCGACCTTCATAGAGATTACAAATGAACTACAGTCCATGGCAGCTAAGCTCCCTTTAAAAGGACATCTGCAACAGCTACATCAATAGTGAAATTTATGACATAATTTCACTCAGGACAATACAGTGTTGCCTGCACCCTCCAGTGATCCGCCTTCCTGGCCTCGCCTAATCATCTCTTGTGGAGATGCATGGTTCTTTTTGCAGTATTAGTAAGTTGGTTTTTGTCTAGTTTGTAATGGAGCCTTCTGCAATTTCTTCCATTTCCTCTCGTTTCCAAACCAAAGATGCACAGTTTTGACTTGCTCATGAGGTTCTTCTCATAGCACCCACGTATATCGTTTTAGTTAGTGTACGTACGGCATTTGTAATGTGTTACTTTGAGCTGCTAGCGCATTATGCGCAGAAATTGATAGTTGTATTATTCTTTAATGGACACTAAAGTTTTTGCTCTCATAATATCCAATCCAGAGTGGGAAGATATGTTCTTGTAACTCATCATAAAAGAAGAGATAATGAATGAATTACATTTACACAAGCTTATGTAGAGTGCAAAAGATTGGGATTAATATGCTCTTTTTATAATAACTTTTGCAATTATTTCTCCAACACCCAATATTGGTGCCATGTCATGGGGTTGCATGAATGCACGCTGCCACGTACATGTGAATACAGGAAAAACAAGCTGGGCTTTTTTTTTTTTTTTTGTACATGCAAATACGATTAATAAATTTATATATTTTCAATAGGAGATTTGATTTGTCTTGAGCATTCAGATGGTAGTGATTTTCCTTAATAGCGGATGTGAATCTAATCTAACCGAAGCAATATATAATTGTATTCTACAAACATGTGTCAACTATTACGATTGACATCTCACAAACTCATCATTTTAGCTGTTAAGTCACACTTTTTTACTTTTCAGATCAATTGATCGATCAAACAAGTTACATGGTAAAAATTAAAAAATATAATAATTGTTGAAATTGAGTGTAGAGATAATTCGTTGTTCTGAAAAAAAGTCTTGAGAGGAAAATTTTTAGATAAGAGGATAATGCGATACAAAAGACCAAAGACTTGGCGAAACTTCTTCCTTTGTACCTAACTTTCTTGAATGTTATTGATTGATTGGCTATTGGAATAGTTTTTAGAGAAAATTAGTTAGTACTATTAAACTATGGGTTTATTTTAATGTGACACAGAGTATTACCATTTCTTCCCCAATTAATTAGCACTCGGTCTAAGTCGCACCCCAAATGTAACTCTCTATTTATGGAACATTTGAGGCATTTCTGAATATTATGATGTTTTGGCTAGAGCTCTACTTGATTATGTTTTTACGAATTGTACTTTGCTTATTAGATGTTCAAATTTTTTAAGAGAAAGCCCAAGTTCGAACCGTTCCCACTTGTATAAAAAATACTTATCTTGGTTGAGAAGTCTTCATATATATGGTTTTTGTTTTTTGAAAAAAACCATATTGGATAATAAGTAGATTACAAGAAGTTGTAAAAAAATAAACTTTAATTAGTAAGTCAAATTTAATTTGGAGTCATGAATCGAGAGTACATTAATTAAGAAACATGTTTCAATTAAGGAGAAGCAGCAAGCAAATATTGTCTGTAGGAGTTATCATAATTTTGTTCACCCACCCACTATGTGACGGTGATATGGCCAGACGTGACACACACATGCCATGTGTATCGACTTTGTGTGACACGTCAGAAGTGGGCGGTGTAACCCCGCCCACAGTGAGTGGGTGAATATTACTCAGAGTTATCAGCTCTGATTTTTACAAATTAATTATATCAGTGATAGATATTATATCATACTATCTGCCTGGTGTTGTAACAGTTTCAGACGTTTGGTGCTAGATTATTTCTAGTGTTTTCCCAGCTAAAAACGTTTAAACATAGAGAATATACAGGTCGGATTGGTTGAAAGTGAATGCATGCCTATCATTCAGTCATTAATTAAAATTCAGAAGGCTTTTTCCTTTTAGATGCCAGATGCATCTATTCTCAAGGATATATTTTCCAAACTCCAGAAATAGAATGGTTCATGTTTTAATTTTACTCCACCTCAGAGTAACGACAATTCGACAACGCACATTTTTTTCTTTAGCTTTCTTTGATTTTGTTGGTTGACATGATCCTTCGAATAGATTGTAACCCAGTTTATATATAAAAATATATGTCACGTCACGTCTTAAACATGAATGGTGTATGCATGTTTAATCTATGATTCTATTATTAAAAAAGAAAAAATTGTTCTTTCGAGAAAAGAAAGAAAAGAAAAGAAGAAAAAATTGCTTTCCCAAAAATTTTGTAACTTTTAATTTTGTAGTTAATTATTTGAATACTTGGAATAATAATTAATAGAAAGTTGCTTTAATATAACTTTACTCATTATTATTTTTGGCAACTAAACATGCTCTCAAAAGTATAATAATAAGTTAATTTCAGACATCTGACAATGATGTGTCATAATACTAGCTGGTGATATATATATACACACACGGATGTGGCCAAATTATCTTCCCACCAATTATATGTCAGCGGCAATGGTACCAGACATTTGATGCTTTTTGTGTCTCGTTCATAGGGTAGTCAGCTTGGAGACATTCCCAAAACATAATAATAATAATAATAATAATAATAATAATAATAATAATAATAATAATAATAATAATAATAATAATAAAAGACTTCTTATCTTTTATGAATTGAATAAATAAAAAAAATGTTTTCCTTTAAGGAACATATATGAATATTGGTTTTTAATCTTCAACTCTCGGTAATAAATACATACATACTGTAAAGTTGATCAACTTGTAGCAAACGAGACTTGTGTAGAAATTTTCCAAACCAAAATATTGATTAATTAACAAGTTTAACTTTTTTTTTTTTTTTTGGTGGGGGGGGGGGAGTGATTAAATAACAAGTTGTGAGTACTATAAATAGAAAATGATTCCATATGGAAGTGTATTTATTATCAAACAACATCTTGCCCTTAAAAAAATATCAATTAATTTAAGCCTTTATTTTCCTCTATCAAAAAAGTCTACTCTTGAACTTCATGTATAATTTCTACTATAAAGGTAAAGGAATATATCTAACATCACATCCTCTACGAATCTACATATTACCCAAACTTACAGGTAGAAAGATGTGTTGAAAACTTGTACATATTCTATAGAATATTTATTATATTCCAAAAAATTTGAAATTTATATTATCAATTAAACTTTTATTTTTCTTTTTATTTTTTATTTTTGTTAAATACGCTGCAATGACTCTAGAAAACTGAGCATAAAAGTCATCATAGTATTCTTCAAAGAAACACGTCGGATAAACGTGTATCTTCACAAAGAATTTATATATAGTCCCTTTGTCAATATCCTCCAATTCCTTTAACGTTCATTATACCCCCATGATGATCACATCAAAGTTTGAAAAGCCCAAATTCTGGAAAACCATGTTTGGCATAGACTACTAATTAATGGAAATAATTAAACAATATATTATTATAAGTAAAAGAATTAAATTCACTTTAGTACTATCTCAAACCTCATAATAACTTGATATATTGATCAATTTATTGTGCTATTTCATTAGTTGTCATATATTAAATGAAGAAAAATAAGCTAAAATTTTTTACAGTTTAGTCGGGAGCGCCATATGGCGCGTACCCAAACAAGCACACAGCTGGTGTCTTGTGATGTAAAACTTGCAACAGAAGATCTCTCGTGTTTATTTCTGGGAAAGTTTGCAGTTTTTCCTTCCTTTATCCCCAAGAAACTTCTCAATTCCCATCCAATCTTTTGCCATCTATTTATAACCCCTTCATCTCATTCCTTCCACTTCCTTATTTACTAACTTCTCAATCAACTTTTTTCTCTTGATCAGAAGTTAGGCTTCTTAATTAAATAGTAGCTTTCTGTAAGTGCTTTTTGCTTTTTTGCTTAATAATCTCTTTAGATAAGTAGCATGGATTTGCCTCCTGGCTTCCGTTTCCATCCAACAGATGAAGAGATTGTAATCCATTATCTTGCAAAGAAAGTTTCGGACAGAAGATTTAGGTCAATAGCCATTGGAGAAGCTGATCTGAATAAGTGTGAACCGTGGGATTTAACTGGTAATTAATCTATCTTTCTGTATAATTACCAGTATAGAGATTTTCCTTTAAAGATTCTTTTTCCTAATTTCCCCTATCGTTTTTGGAGCTGGCAGTTTTGTGCTAGCTAGAATTTTTGACTTTTTTATGCTTGAGAGAGAGGAAATATTTGGATATATATGAATTATGATAAGCTTCTTGAACTAGCTAGTGAAGCTATATGTCTAACTAATTGAAGAAGCTTTGTTTGAAATTTGTTCTTGCTGTCGTCTAGCCATATATTACTTTCAATTAGGTTTTAGTTTCGCTTAAGTCGCGTTGTAAAAACTTTGTTAAGTTTAAACTTAACTCTTCATGAAAATTGGTCCAAGATTGTGGGTTACTACTATTATAATAAACATAATATAATTAAGAAAGAAAAAAAGTTAACATCTTGTTTATATATGCATGGTAGTTTATAGTATTAATTCTATAATTTAGAGCATCACGGCGCTCTTCCGATCTTTTCAAGATGCGGGATTAACTAGTAGCGGATTAATGTATTGAGCAAGAATGGTGTATCTTGAGTATATCTAGCTTAAATGGAACATGAATGTTTGCCTAGTTAAAAAGCGAAGAAAGAGGAGCCGCTTTTTGGACCTTTTCTAGATCGGAAGAGCACACGTGTGGCAAATTGAAAGAAAAATACTAAGACAAATAAATTACATATGTAACAAAGAAAATTATAGAATTGCCATTTGCCTGGGTCAATTTTTAATTAATGTTGCTTGAAAAATAATCAAGTATTGCTTGTAGGTGTAGAATTTATGAATCTTGATTATGAAAGGACACTACGACAATTGAAATTCTCATTCTCTCTTTTTCTTGAAGGTTAATTATATATCATTTGTTTGGATGCATATTATTTTTCTTAATAAAAAAGAAAAATACTAATAACTTCATTTGCATGTTTCCACCGTTTGATTATACATATATTCGCTATTGCTTTTTTCAAATAAAGGTTTGTAACATGTCATGTCATGCCAAATGTTTTTCAGTCGAAGGTATATGTTTTGAATACTGATTATATCAAGTGCGTGTGTGTGTGTGTGTATATATATATATATATATATATATATATATATATTGTGCCTGTACAGATAAGAAGGAGAAGAGAGAGAGGGAATGGTTCTTTTTCAAGAAAGACAGGAAATACCCAACTGGCAATAGAACAAATAGAGCAACTGAATCAGGATACTGGAAGGCAACTGGAAAAGATAAGGAAATCTTTAAGGGAAAGAGCTGTCTGATTGGGATGAAAAAAACCCTAGTTTTCTACACAGGGAGAGCTCCTAAAGGAGAGAAAACTAATTGGGTCATGCATGAATACAGACTTGAAGGAAACTCTTGCAATCCAAATATTCCCAAGACACCAAAGGTACCTGCTTTTCTTTTGCCAATTTCTTTTGCTTCGTTTTCTGAAAATTAGTAAAATGTATAATCTTGAATAATGTATTTCAATGCCAGGAAGACTGGGTGGTTTGCAGAATTTTTCACAAGAGTTCTGGAGTTCTGATCAGAAGTACTCCTGCAGAGCCACATTTCTTGGATAGCCGGCCTATACTCCCACCATTAGTCGAAGTCCCTGACAAACCCAGTTCAAGTTTTAATCCTAAAGCTATTCCAGAGCCAAATCCCAATTTATATCATCAAATTGCTATTCCTAATTCAACCTTTCGAGGTCAAGACGTTCCTCCTTTCCTGGACAGTAAGGGTTCGATTTTGGGCTATCATACAACCCTTCCCTTGAGAGACTCAGATCAAAGTGGTGTAAGAATTAATGCAGTGCAATACCAAGGAATACCTGATCCTGGAAGGACTGCTTACAAGATGGAAAACCAAGGAATGCCTGATCCTGGAAGGACTACTTACAAGATGGAAAAATGGTCGCCTATAGATTCAATTATCAGTGTTTCACAAGACACTGCACAACTTGGGACAGTTCCTAAAGGAGAAACTGAAAGAGAGAAGCCATTTGATGATTTTGAGGGCATTCCTTTCAGTCCCACTATTTCAGATCTGGATTACTTGTGGAGTAACTGAGAGTCAGGAATATGCCAGATGCCTGATTCTTTAATGTTGTTTCTATTTCAGATTAATGTTGTTTCCTATTTGATTGGAATATCAGATAAGTTAAAAATCTTTGTATATATGTAATTCTATATACAGTTTTGACTCATGATTCCTGTTGTTCAGAAGTGTTTGTACACACAGCTATGTATGTTTTCCAGAACATTTTTATGTTAATTCCCATTCATGAATATACTAGGAAATCTCATGTTTGTTATCCATTGGTTTTCCTCTTCATCTAATGACAAGAACTATGATGAATCCCGAAAAAATTTCTCATTACATGCATACCGAAGAAAGTTTAAAAACAAACATACTTTGCAAATCCTCGTATTCCTCGTCAACGAGCATTAATAAACACTATTATCAATCAACACCAAACAATACTCTTGCCATACTCTCTGTCCTTGTCGAAGAAACTTAGGATGGACTTAGCAGAAGAAGCATGTACAGTCAGACGTGTGCTCTTCCGATCTCTGTTTCTTCGTAAACGCGATATTATTCTGGTGTTGGAAACAGGCAAAGGCAATGGCATATTCATTCTTCAAATAATGCAGTTCACAAGTGCATCTTCTGTGGTATGGCCTTCTCTCTTTCTCCCTGTACTGTTTCAGTACTGAAAAATTTCCCTGAATCATCTCTACTGCATCAACGTACATGACTACTGTATATGTGAATTTATGCTTTAGAGTTGTGCAATGAAGATCTGAGATATTTAAGGGGATGAAGGGCAATTCCATTAGATACAGGAGACAAAAGAGTAGTAAATTCAACAAAGTTGATTTGACCCTTAAATCTCTGATAGTCCAGTTGGTGGCTTGGCCTGGCTTGCTGACTGTAGTTTTCAGTTTTTTCTACACTAAGTAATTCCATGTTTGGCTGATATCTTGTGAATACTTATCTGGTTTGAATTGTATTGCATTGGAGGTCCCGCATTTGAATCACACAGTCACTTACCCTTATTTTAATTTCCCTCTTCTCCCCGATAAATCCCCTTGTATGAGGGGGCGAAAAATCTTGACTATTTATATGGGGAAAACAAAACCAACTCCCTGCTGGGAATAGCAACGGGCTGGGCCAGGTTTGCCTTCCTCGCACCGTCCCCTTTATTTTTCCTCGCCCCCAATCCCATCGAATCCGGGTGGGCGGGGGAATCCTTGTAACCCGCTCCGTTTTCTAATTAATTTTTTTTAATTCCCATATATAAAAAACACACAATTTAAAAAGAAGTAAACAAATTAGTAAACAAATTGTTGAATGACATTCGTTTGAGTCAAGAGTGTACTAATAACTTGTGGGTTTTTTTCTTTAAAATTAAATAATAATAGTATATTATTTTTAATTAAATGAGTTTTGGGGTTGGGAAACCAATGCCCGTCCCGCCCCGCCAACCATTCAGGCTTTCGGATTTATTTTGCCATCCTACTCCCCGCGGATCGAGATCTTCTCAGTAGGCAAGGCAAAGAAGGCAATTGTACCTTGTGACACCAAAAATCAATTTTTTGTATTTGAAAACAAGAATATATGTTGTTTTTTTAGGAAACCTGACCGTTTTGAAGCCTTTTTTTTGCTTTTAAAATTTACACAAATTCAGAAATACAAACACAATTAAAATTTGTCCTTTAATTACTTCATGTTTCCTTCCTAATATTAAGGAATACTAACTACTAATTTGCTCCACAGCTCTACCATCCCCTAACGACCTAGCTAACCATTCCAAATTAAATTAAAATAACAATTATAAAAAAGAAAGAGCATGTAAAATCTTGTTAATCGCTTGATTCCTTTTTTTATTTTTTGGACCACTGTTAATCTTGATTCTAATTTGTATGCTTTTTAGAAATATAAGCTAATTATTTTTTTTAAAAGAAATCACTTTTCTTTTTGGTCTTAAATGGAATTTATATGATATAAAAATGTTAGTTAAACCAACTTTTAATAAGTTTTTAAATAATTGGCAAACATATCTTTGTGTGTCTGGAATTCAACTTCCAGATACACAACAAACTGAAGATTGTAAAGCCCAACAAAGAGACATAAAACAGAATTCTGATCCGAGAACATTAAAAGAAATATTCTGAATGCTGAAGCTAGGGTTGAGCTTATCTATAGAGAAGGAAACTCTGCAGCAGATTGGATTGCCATGGAAAGCTTTAAAAAAAAGAGGACCATCCAAGTTCAAGAACAGGAAATTCCAAATCCACTTCTCTCCATTATCCAACAGGAAAAAGATGGCATTACCTATAATAGAAACTTCACATGATTAAACACTTCACTAACCTTGGTTGCAAATCCTTGAAAGAGGAAAAACAATTTTTCTATCTTTCACCAAATCACTGCCCCGCACCACATCCCATAATGCGTATACTCACTGTTACACATTCCATTTTCAATTTGCTGGTCTTTTTACAGTTCTATAATGCAGGTCAATTTGCAGTAATAAACCACAGGTGGACAGCACAAAATCATAATTTTTAAGGATATTAGAAACAAATTGACAACATAGGAACAGGAATTGAAACAAAGAAACTTCAAATGGAAAGCAAAAGAAGACTAATCTGTTGAAGCTTATTGGCAGAGATACCACCTCGTTGTGATCAGCACTAAGAAGTTCTCCAGAGTAATCCAATTTCAACTTTGCCTCCACAGGAAACAAATTGACAACGAACAAAAACTTGAATGTCAAAAGAATCAAGACTTAGAAGAATCATGGGGAAGGACAGCAAATAATCATTGTCACAGCTTATGGAAAGCAATGGACAACAAAGAAATTACAGACGGAAAACAAAAAGAAAACAAAATTGATGGAGCCCAAAGGTATGAACTCAACTTCAGGTGGAACAGCACTGCTAAGACATACTAGTTTCCTTAGTTTGCAACTTTACTAACTCAGGTATTTATAAATCATGGCTGAGAGACTTCAAAGCTAGTTGTTCACCTTCTAACTACTTTATGGTGGAATGTGTTTGGCTGAAATGGAAATTCTTGGAAAATTTGAGGGGTAAAAAAAGGAAAAAGATAAAAAGAAAAAAAAGAAAAAAAAAGAAAAAAAACGGAGAGAAAAAGGAAAAACGAAAAAAAAAAAGAAGAAAAATCAAAAGCAGAAGAAGAACAAAAAGAAAAAGGAAAAAAGAAGAAAAAGAAAAAGAAGAATAAGAACAAAAAGAAAAAGGAAAAATGAAGAAAAAGAACAAGGGGAAAAAAAGCAAAATGAGAAAAGGAATTCTGTTTTTCGTTGTTTTGTTAGCAGCTTTTCAGTATGTACAGCTCATTTAGGCCTTGATCAGTTTTTCTTACTACCCATACAGTGGCCATGCACCTCACCCCATAATAGCACTTGAAAATTGACATCATTTTTTGACTTCACTAATTCACTGAATTATTAAACGCAACCCCAAGACAACTGCTCCCTGAATACTCCCTCTGGATTTTATTTGGACTATCTTTTTATGCAGGTTTTTTCTCCAATTCAATCTTTCTATTCTATCCTATGGATACTGCAAATTTGAAAATTTCAGCGGTACTGTCAGAGAATATATTTTTTTCCTATGCCCCATCTCAAAGTTAAACAACACTGATCAGCATTGTGCACTGCTAACTGATCAGATTACGACTCTACCCACAGATTTTCCCTTGTTTTGAGCTCCCTGCAAAACCCCACATACTCAATCAACCCAGCCCAGATTTCACTCCAAACGGTGACCCTCTCACCCAAGCCACTATCTTGCAGGGAAAAATAGATGGCAGCAAACATAATACCTCAGAAAGTAGATATGATCCGAGAAGGTGCTTGCTTTGAGGATGAAAATTACAAATGCTTTCCTAATGAAAATTTGGGAGAAATTGCATAGGAATTCCATCTTTTTCCGACTCCGTCTCGATTCTGCCAAGGAAATCAGGGAAAAAAAATGGTAAATGGTCACATTCAAAAAACACGAGAAGACACATTGTGAAATTCACAGCTTACCTTGCGACAAAAGAACATGGAAATCTGGATGAAGATAGAGCAACTGCTAATGGTGAAGGGGGAAGTCATGATTTTGGCATGAAAACTAAGAAATGAATGGCATTCTTGTCTTAATTAAAGCATTGCAACAATAAGCAACAGAACACCCCTTATTCATAAATTGAATGTGAACTTTTAGTGAAATGTGATTTTTTTTTAATTTAAATATGATTTTTTTATTTTTATATGTGACTTTTTTTTTTTATTTCTATTTGTGCCAACACTTTGATTTGTGACATTTTAATTAAAAAATAGTGGAAGAATTTTAGTCATTAATTAAAAGAAAAAGTGAAAATAAATAGGATATTTTTAAATTAAATGTGATTTCTTAATTAAATAAGAAATTTTATTTTTATTTGTAATGTGACTTTTAAATTCCATATGTAACAACACATCTTTTTTTTTTTGGAAACAAAACAAC
Source organism: Nyctanthes arbor-tristis (assembly GCA_963692815.1). Taxonomy (NCBI): domain Eukaryota; kingdom Viridiplantae; phylum Streptophyta; class Magnoliopsida; order Lamiales; family Oleaceae; genus Nyctanthes; species Nyctanthes arbor-tristis. The sequence continues at coordinate 85,401 of CAVNYN010240939.1, read as the reverse complement.
ACTTTGGTTTTGTGACGTTCTAATTAAAAATGTGTTGAAGAATTTTAATCATTAATTAATTAAAAAAATGATAACCAATGTAACATTTTTAAATTTTAGAAATCAGATATAAAATAATTGAGCAATTAATAAATCACATTGAAATTTAAAAGTCACATATAAAAATTGATAGAATAATAATACCACACACACACACACACATATATATGTTCAACGAGAGCAGATGATTAAATATGGTAACACAATATATCTATACCCAAAAGTGTCAGTGAATACTACCAATAAAAAACCAGTTAGGGAATAAATGTTTTTTTTAAATATACTAGTTACCACTGTTACATTATTAAATTACATAACCTTTGAACATATTAATATTTTCCCCGTAAAAGAGGCTTTTTTTCTCCTGCTCACTCAAAAATGCCCTCGCTTCTTCTTCCTTCTCCTCTTCTTCCATTGCAATATTTTCCTTCGCATCTTCTAACATCTCAATCTTACTGTCAGATCCACAATATAGTTGTAACTAATTACGTATGCTATTCTACTATCTTTTTTCTCTCTTCTTTCCTCTCCATTCGGACCATTCCCCTCTATATATTATGATTTGGGACCAGTTAACGTACGGGGAGGGATGTCAGACTATATAGCCGTAGTGAATTCCGTCAAGTGCAAGAGGAAAAAGTCCTGTCAAGAATGCAAAAAAGAGCTGCCATGCCGTCAAAACTGGTAAACATTGCCTTGAAGTTACTGCTGCCTCCAAAATTGCATTCATCTCAGAAGAATTTTGTATTGGATTATCATCGTTACGGTCCGAATACCTTTAAACTTCATAGACTATCTGTCCCGAGATGTGGACAAGTACTCAGCTTGGTTGGAACGAATGGCATTGGGAAATCAACTGTTCTTAAAGTTTTGATTCTGAGCGACGGATCATCGCTTCAAAAGCCATAAAGAGGTTTATATTGCTCTGCATTTGTGGTCGACCACGGCTTCATCACGGCAACTTACTTGGCTAATAGAGTGATTTGTGTACGAGGGGACGCCATCGGTGGATTGTGCTGCCAATTCACCCGAGTCATTGTTGACTGGAATGAACTTATTCCCATCTCAATTGGACATCACCTTTAGGCGAGAACCTAAAATTGCCGTCCCAGAATCTTACTAACATCTCGACGACTTGCCGAATTATCAACTTTGCGGATTCTCACAAAGTGTTTTTGTTTAAAAATATAATTAAATTTATGGTTTAAATTATAGTACAGTAGATAGATATTTACATTTCAAGTAATAAGTTCTGAATTCAAATCACATCCCTTCTCTAATTTAATTTGCCTCCCCCCTGTGTCCCCTTTTGTATATATATATAAAAAAAAGAAGAATATATTTAAATTTATGTAGTATAAGTGAATACTGTTAAATAAGTAGATTTTGGCTTGCTAGATTTTTTTTTTTTTTTTTATTATTATTACATTTGAACCTAGATGTTACTAAAGCTGCCGACCCCTATTCATTTCACATGACGGATTGCCATGTGGCATACCCTTAGCCTCTTAACTCTCACATGGGGCGCGTTTCGTTTTCATTAGATGCCACTCAACTTTTAGTCACATCCATAGTTGGCCACTCCAATTTAATTTCATTCAACTTATTTTTATTTTAATTTGACTGTTTCACAATTTGTAGAATTTTTTATAATTCAATATATAGTTGTTATTATAAATATAATAATTGTCTCCACATTTATACATGTCATTTCAATATTTACAAATCGCTCCATTGAAACTCAAAGTTAGTGTAGCAAATTGTATTAATTAAGTTACTAGAAAAAAAGTTATATGAGTAAGAGATAAAAAGTGTATATTAAAAATTCATAAAAAGTGTATATTAAAAATTCAGTAAAATTTTCAAATGTAGTCTTAGATAGTTGATTATCTAATCAAGGTTAGATCAATTGAGATTTGACATGCATATTTAAGGTTAAAAAGTTTGTTAAAAAACAACCAACGCATTAAACTTTAATATCTTGTGGGTGAGTTTTTAAATAGATCTCAAAATATAATTAAAAAAATATATATGAAACAGAGAAATGAGATAATTCCAGCCGGGTCGACCAGCGAGCCGGTTATCAGTTTCACAAAGGGATGGAGAGAATTTCTCGGTTGGTCCGATGCTTCTCTGGTCATCCCAATTTTTGACTCAACAATGAAAGCCAACGCATTTTCATCCTCTACTATTTCTTTCTCTTGATTTTCTCTCACACGCTCATAGGTGCAGAGATTTCGGGCATGGCTTCCGGAGAGAAATTCAAGAGTGATGGAGGCTTACCGGATAGCGTTGATTCGGAGTCTGGATCTGAAGGAAGACAGGCGAAATTTTTTGATAAAAACAATCACGTTGATACTAACAATATAAGAAACAATGACAGTGTTGGTGGTGGTGACGAGAAGTTTGAGTATTTTGGGTGGGTGTATCATTTAGGAGTCAATTCAATTGGGCATGAATATTGCCACTTGAGGTTTCTATTTATTCGGGGGAAGCATGTGGAGATGTACAAAAGAGACCCACATGAAGATCCTTCTGCTGTAAGCATCTTTTCATTTTTATATATTTCGCATTCACAAATGCGTTGTTTCTTTGTTTGTTGTATTGTTACGTTGCGATGGATATTGGAAATTGTAGAGATTGACTGTTTTATGAAGAGCTGAAAGCGATGGATTTGAATTTTGATCTATTGCTGAATTAGGCCTGAACTTTAATACAGCTCCTGATGTGGACAAGTACGGATCAAAATTTGCACTTTCTGTAATATAATTAAGCTGCACCTTGCTGTGTTTATTCACCTATTGCTGAATTGCCTACATGGAAAACAGTTACCTATTGTTGGTTGTGCTAGCTTGAGTTTCATGCTATTTTCATAGCATTTTGGTAACCAATGACTTTTGTATAGCCCATTGTGTTTTCATATTCGTCTACTCCAGAAATAGACATGAATGCAAGAATTGATCCCGGCAATGTTTTCACTGCAGAAACCTATTCGAAGGGGTGCCGTAGGGCACACACTTATGGTGGAAGAGTTAGGCCGTCAGAAGGTTAACCATAATGTAAGGCCTCCACTATCTATTTGCCTGTAAATAGTGTTTGATGGATTCAACAAGTTATTTTGCCCATATAAGTGATATTTTGTATAGATTTTTATTCTATACTTATATGATATACTACTTTTGGTATCATGTCAAATACTTGAAATATCTCTGCTGCTTTCGAGATAATAAGGAGCTGGCTTATCTTACTCCGTTAATTTTTATTGTTTTCAATTTTAGGATTTTTATGTACTAAGATTTTACAATCGGTTGGACGAGGCAAGAAAGGGAGAAGTAAGTGTTAGTTTGATTCTACAATACCATCTTGCCTGTTATTGTCTTCATCATCTGCATTTCATTTTCCATATATGCTCTAGTGCAGAGGACTGTTTTTGCTTATTATATGTAAGATGATGAACCCTTTTGAATAATCTATTGTTTCTGTGAGATATATTCATTTGGTCAAAACTGGATTTCCTCTCTCTCAAACTTTTATTTTCCAGTCTGTAATGCATATAATACAGATACTACAAAACCTGGTTCTCTGTGAATTACACTAACTTTCTGGTTGCTTCTTGGGGATATAAAACAGATATTTCAAAACCTCGTTCTTTCTGAAATTGCAAAAACATATTCGAGATTGCATCCTATTTCTAGTGTCCAAAGAGGAGAATCATACTGTCTGGTTGTAACCCAAAGATTATAAGGGTGCTTTTGGTACGAAAAGATGGAAGAGAAAATATTTTCCAGCTTCAATGGAAAACATTTTACCTAAGGGTGAGGTGGAATTGATTTTCTAGGAAAATAGGTGAAACTGTACCATGGAATTTCAATTTCATTTCCATCTCTCAAACGCACGAAGATGAAAAATTTTTCATGAATTTGACAATTTTCCATTGAAAATATGCTAATCAAACACGCTCTAAATGGCTAAATATTCCTTGTGAGTACAAACCATTAAGTAAATGAATCAAGATTTTAGATCCTTGTCAAAGATCCACTGAATGAATCAGTTTCGAATTTTGAACGGCTAAAGTGCATTTTCGTGTTTGCTGATTGTGCAAATACTGTTGCATGTGGATTATTCGTCAGAAGTACCATGGAGTTAAAATTGCTCATGTTGAGCAAAATCTTTTGTTCTTGCAAGATTGCTTGTGCTACAGCTGGCGAGGCACGAAAATGGATGGAAGCTTTTGATCATGCAAAACAACAGGTAGGACCTATGAGAGGACTTGTAGCTTGTCATGTACTTTTATGTTCCTTTGTGCGCAGCTCTTCAAAACTGTTGTTTTCATTCCAATGTCTAATGAATTGTGTTCATTTACAATGTATGGCATCATAAGTTCTTTCACGTCAATGTCATCCTGCCCCCAATAATGCCTTTAGGGTGCTTTATATTTTATGTACTCAACCATGCTAACCACTAAATCATGGGTATTGATGAAAACTGATTATTATATATCCGAACTATGAACCCCCCCCCCCCAAACAAAAAAAAAGGACACCCGGGTGCCCTTTTTTGCAAAATATGTCGGTTGCAAAACTAGTTCAATTTCTGGTCAATCTACATTCCAAGTTAAGCCAATTAATTTCCAAAATAATGCCTGTGTGTAACGTTGCTTTTTGCTATAACATAAATGTCATGGGCATTATCATGCTAGACTGTAGTCCTTGACATGACCCATGATTAGACAAAAGGTATTGACAAGGTGAACTCTTCATACTGTCTTCTTTGGCTTTCATTTCTCATGGTCCGTTTTTACTGTAGGCAGTATATGAGCTTTCAAGAGGTGGCAATGCAAGGAACAGACTGAACATGGAGGATGAGTATGTTTGGACTCTCTCAATGATGGAATTCTAACTCAATTTTGACAAGAGAACCTTGATTCTCCCTTTTCCCCTTGTTAGGAAGTTAATTGATTAATTTAAATATTTGTAAATAATGAATTTAAATGTCATCTCATCGGTTTTATTTCTCCTCCCAGAAGACATCATGAAAAAGTTGAAATACAGATATATGAGTGAATAGAAGGGAAAGATTGATCCGGTCCACATTAGGTTTTACTAGTACGCTCTAGATGATCCTTATATTTGTCACTGAACTCCTGCAAATAGGTTCCACATTTATTATGCTGTTTGGAAATAGTAAAAATGCATCTGACATGTGAAATCCATTTGTTGTTGATTTACTTACTATCAGTGGCACTTGAAATATATTTTATGCTCTAAGGGTTCTTTTTTTTTTTTTTTTTTTAAATTAAAAAGGATTAACCTTGAAGGACATCGGCCAAGAGTACGGCGATATGCCCGTGGTTTGAGAAAGCTAATAAGGATAGGACAAGGTTAGGTGGCTTTAAGGCATTCTTGATGATCTTTCTATTAGCTTTTTGTCTGCGTTACAATGCCTTGATGACTATTTTCTACTTCCCATTTTGTTGGCTTTTTATGGTTAAGGTCAATACCTTTCCAATAGTGATGCATAACGAGCAGGCATGCGGCCTGTGGCCTGGCCTTAAAAAGCCTACCGAAGCCGCTCAAGGCTTGTTTGAGACGAGCCCGGGCCCGAGTAGAGCCCCAAATTCAGGGGCGGGGCCGGGCCGGGCCGGGGCTTGCCGGGTGGCTCACCCGGCCAAACGGGCTGGCCTTTGACGGCCCTTGTCAAACTTAGGTAGGGAAAAAGTTTAAATTAAGGTAGGAAAAAATTTAAAAAAAGCTAAGCTGGCCCCGTCCGGCTCGAGTAAGGCTTGAGCTAAAGCTCGGGTTGAGCCTAGATTTCTTGAGCGAGCCAAGTCGGGGCTTTGGCTCAGGCTTTTTAGGCTCGGGATAAGAAAAAAACCTGAGCCGAGCTAGAGGCCAAATCTAGGCGAGCCGAGCTGGCTCAGCTCAGCTCGTCTCGTTGACATGGCTACTTTCCAAGGAATACTTCTTACAAGTTAAACTAGGTCATAAGAAAATAGAATCACCTATGATATATTTTTCCTTTCTCATCTTTTATCCTTATTGGTTTTTGCCGCTATAATCAAGTGGATAAGCTTATGAGAAATGTTACTTCTTAGGTACTAGGTTTTGCATATTGTCCAAATCTGGGAGATGATGTATTTTTATGAACATTCAAATTATTACATCCAAAGCAATGACTAGAAAACCCCAGATATTTTGATCTATATAGATATAAATTGCTTTTTATTTGCTGGTGACGTGTTATAATAGGCCCTGAAATGCTTTTGCGCCGGTCCTCAAGCTTGGGTTCTGGTGGTAGATCAGATGCGTATTTTGATGCAGAGAGTGGAGATGTTGTTGAGGCACATGAATGGAAGTGTGTTCGTACAGCTGGCGGTAATTTCTTCTTAGTCTTGTCTCTTCTTTTCCATTTATATCTCACTGTCAAGAACTACAAATTTAAAACTTATTCACTTTGCTTATCATTTTAGCTTAAATTTATTCTCAAGTTTCTCTTTGCTTTGTGTAAACAAGTGATAGCAATATCGAATGAATTAGCAAATTTTTGTTATGCATTTAAATAATGTTATTTGGAAGAAAAATGTAATGCATCTCTCTCTTTTTTTTTTTAAAACCCTTTACATTTCAGGTGTGAGGATTTTTGAAGATGTCTCTGGCTCAAAGGTATCCACCCCTAAGCACAGTCATGAAACTATTCTTCATTTTGGCTATCAAATAAATAGCTAATTATATGGCTCAAAAGTCAAATTTGACAAATCTTTGTCATTCCTTTTAAGTTGCTTTTTGTTACAACCTTCAAAAGTTAGTTGTTAAGGGAAGAGCATCCAAGGGGTTATAAACCCCACAAAATTCCCATAATTTTCCAATGTTGGACTAGTCCCGTACGTAAACCCCACTTGAATCAACTATTTTCTCCAACAATGTAAGACAAGTCCTATACTCTGTAATTGGAACCATGACAAACCACCATACCTTGTAGTGCTGACAGCAATGTAAGACAAGTCCTATACCCTGTAATTGGAACCATGACAAACCACCATACCTTGTAGTGCTGACTCTCACGGAAGGCAGACCGTGCCCTAGCTAAACTAGTCCTAGGAAAACACTGCGATCTCCAGTTTCACCTACATATGGGGTAGGCTGTGCACTAATTGTGGCTAGTCCCAAACACTGCAATGCCAGTGTCACCTCTGGCGCCACATGATTGCAAATGGGAGATATGGTGACCTGCTCTGTTATCAATTGTTACAACCTCGTGGGTAGAACTCACAGATCAAAAGCTAGTTGTTAAGGGAAAGGTGCCAAAGAGGTTATAAACCCCACATAATTCCCTGTAATTTTTCAATATGGGACTTGTACCACGCCTAAAGCCCAACTTGAATCATCTATTTTTTCCATCAATGTGGGGCAAGTCTCATACTTTCCAATTGGAACAATGACCCATCTCTCTTCCCACAATGCATGTACATTTTCTCTTAGACATTGTTCGTCAGTGAGTCTTGCCTCAAGTTATTATCTGGTGCAAAGACATCATCTGATACATCTGTTTACATATTATATGGATTGATCGAGAGTTGTTATATGTTGAAGCTAATCAGGTATCAAAACTGGTTGGAGGATCACATACTAAAAGCTAGGAACTCGTTAGCAATAGAATTAGTTGAAATTTGTGGTGGTTATTTATATTCTAGTTGTGGATTCCAAAAAATTTGTGGATGTGATTGGTTCGACCAATTCTCTATTGCTATAGAAATAGTTTGATGACATGGGCTAGCATTCTTGGTCATCAAGAAATATACAATTTTTGTTTGATAAAACTTTTTGAGAAGCGATTTTGTGGAAAGTGATTTTTGGAGAAATATTGTCCAAAAGTAGGGAATAATTGGGTCTACACGCAAGTTTACTTTATTGGGAGAATTTGTGGTTGAAAATGAGTTAGAAATTAGAAGGAAAAATGATTTTGAAAAAGGCTTTATCAAACTGGTCCTATAGTGGCATCTTGTAATGTTTGCATCAGCCTTTGAACTCCAATGGGCATTAAACAGATTATTATCTTACACATCATTAAATTCATTCTTCATAATGGATTACCTCTTTTGCAGGGTGCTAAAAGCATTTTGGTTAAAGCTGTTGCCGTTGTTGATGCAAATGCAGATACTGTATTCGAAATTGTGTTGAGTCTCGATCGAAATCAGAGATACGAGTAATTGACTCAGACTGTCTTCATGATACTTGCTTATTCTACCAAAGTCCATCTAACGGTGCTTGTACAGGTGGGACACATTGACAGGTGACTTGGAGCTGCTTGATTCTGTAGGTGGACACTATGATGTTGTGTATGGGACATTTGATCCAAGATATTTGACTTGGTAAGTTGGCTTTTCATTTATTTTGTAATGATTTCCTTCATTCTGTTGTGAAATATGATTTATTACTCAAGTTTATAGCAATATAGGGAACTTCCTATTGTTCTAGCGTTGAAGCTCCTTATTAGGGAAAGGGATGCTCTTTAAACTAGATTCACTCAATCTTGTCTCCAGCAATTAACAATTTCATGCAAAAAAGGACTTCTGTTGTCTTTTAATTTTCACTGCTGATTCAGTAATTGATTTCAATGATCAAAGTGTGTACTCATTTTAACCTCACTTTCTGAAAAGAACCCTGATATTTTGCAGTTGCCAAACAACCTAATCCTTTTACTGCCATCTTTATTTCAGTGGCACATATAGGTTCTCTTTCATATTTGTAAAGAATAGGGCAGGAACCATGTGTGTTTGCATTTGGTAAATTTTCCTAAATTTTATTGGTGACAATTCATATTCATTTGTATGTTTTAATAATGGTGAGTATCCAAATGACATCGAACCCCATAAGCTCAGTGCCTTAGTTATAACTTGCAGAAGTCAATGCAATTTCCATGTTACTTGTTCTATTATTTTGGATAAGGTCACTGCATTCCGATATTCATCTCTCCACTGCCTAAATAGACTCGAGTTCTGCATCTGCAATGATAGCCATCCATTTAGATCAGAAGAGAATATAAAGTAATGCTATTTATCTAGACTGGAGACCGGTCTCCAATCTAGTTGACATCCCTGGGGGATGGGTGGAGATGCGTAAATATATAGAAGCATTAATTTATTCAACAACCAATGTAGTGATGCCAACTAGACTAGAGACCAGTCTAGATAAATAACATTATTGTGAGAATAAAATATTGTGTTGTTGGATATGCTATTTGCTATTGCCAAGGTTTTCTGCATGCAGGTGGAAGACAAAAAGAGATTTTATTTTTTCAAGGCAGTGGTTTCGTGGACAAGATGAAACTTATAGTAAGAGACTGCAGTTCATTTAGCTGCATGTATTTGTTTGTTACTATGTGCTTACATTTAGTCTTCTTATAGTAAGTGACTGCAGTTCATTTAGCTGCATGTATTTGTTTGTTACTATGTGCTTACATTTAGTCTTCTTTCATGTGCATGAACTAAAATCCTATGTTGAATGCTTTCAATATGTTTTGAGGAAATTATCGTTTTCTTGTTTCCGGGAACTGATGTTGAGATGTTGTAAAAGTTACAAAAATTGTATGGGATTAGGATAATATGAACTCTTTCAAACTGATTTTGAGATTGAATTCAGAAGGCCTGTGAGTTTCTTAGTTTTAAGGAAAAACAGAAAAGTTAAAATCACTTCATCCACTTATTTTGTGGGACTAGTAAGTACTACCCGCTTCTCCATCACTCATGCTTGTTTGGTGTAGCTGCTATAACTGGTCAAACTTCATTTTCAACTACACAGACTCCACGAGAAATCATCTTTAACATTCTCCTAGAATCTTTCCCTGTTTCTCAGTTACCCTCTCTTTCCATCCCCACTCCCCCCACCCCCACCCCCCACAAAAAAAAAAAAAAAAAAAAAGAAGGCATAAAATAAATTTTTGTGAAACAAATTTTATATTGATAAACAAAAACTCCAATCTAACGGGGGTTGTCTGCTAGAGCTGTTAATTATGACTTGAAATTATAAAGTTGCCGTATGGGTAATACTTTCATGTCTCCAGGACCATTCTCAAATGGGGCTATATTTAGCACGTTAAAATTGAAATACTATCGACCAGAATGAGTGATATATCTGCTTATAAAGCATTACAAGAGCAGACTGGACTTGAGATTACAGGATGGAGTTGAAGCGCTAAGACAGAAAATAAATTAAGAAAGTTTACACCGTACTCTGCCCGCTTTGATATATGAGTTGAAGATTCCGTAGAAAGTTAGGGTCTTGTTCAGTAACTTGATCTAAAAGCTTAAGTTTCTAGATATGGCAACATTTATATTATTTCAATCTTGTTTTCAACAGAATCGAAATGCCTCCTCATATGTAGGTAGGGGTTCATTCATTCCCATCAAAGCTCTACACACGCACCACAAGCACCATGCTGAGTTACTTAACTCAAAAGCTTGAGATATTAGAGAAGGTAACACGTATCCCATTTAAAACTTGTTCTCAACAGATCTTTATTTTATTTTGAACATTACTCCTGTGGAAATCATATTTTATCCCACTTCACATCCATAGAGGTCACTTTGCTCTTCCCCATGTCTACTTTCAATAGTTATAAATATTCATTTGATGAATCATACAATTAGATAGCTACTTCCCATGTAGGAACCTTATGAAAATTAATTATCTGAGATTCTTATTGGGTAATTTTTCTTTTTGTTTTAGAACATGTGTTTGCTATTTGGAGGATCTGTCCTTTTTTGAGTTATCTGATGTGTTCTCTTTGATGTTATAGTTGTGTAAATATGCAGTTTAAATCTGCTCAAAATTATTCATGAAATGGACTGTTATCGGGACTGACAATTGATAACATTTACTGGTGCAGCAATCCTGCAGTTTCCTTGTGAACACAAATAGCGGCCTTCAAGATCTGGTTATGAACGCACAATAATAAACCGTAAGAGAATCTAGGACCTTATTTTGAGCTTCCGGCATTTGACTAACATTTAATGAATTGAACTGAAGAAAGAGAAACAGAGATTTATGATAGGTCGTACTTTCTTGAGCATTTAAGTGGAAACATTGAAGTATAAGCTCAATAACTGAAGAAGCTGAAAGCTTCAATGTTTTTGTATATGGGACAATATCGATAATTTTTTGCTTTTGGAACTGGATGGAGAAATGGCATTGGAAGAGGATTCACTCTTTTTATTCCATCCCTTGTACAAAATATTTTGAGTCATTAATACACAGCTGTGGATATCTGGTCTAGCTTAAAACAGTAAAAATTTAGCCCCAAGTTTGCTTGGAGTTATTTAATATGGTTGAGCAATGAGCTGAAATTTCACTTCAACTTTCCCACCTACCCAACATCAGTAAAACTTCATATCTAGTTGAGAAATTGTAATTCTCTTTCCAAAACTTTTGGACTTGAGGATTGAGACAAGTTTACAAGTCAGCATAACACAACTAAGGATATGTCGCCCTATATTCTCATCTCTGTTAACTATTCTTTTGAAGTTAAAGCAATCACCTAATTTTAGATTTAATTTGACTTTCTATCTCCTATTTTTGAAAGGTAATGCATGGCTCTAACAATCTGTAATTTATTATTTACCCTTCTCGAGTTCCTTTCTGGTCATATATATAAGGAAACTATTAAGAATGTCATCTCGTGTTGCCTAACCTTTCGGACTTTGATGTCTAGCTTCTGCTTGGGAGATCAGTAATTTATGCACATCTTCAAACACCGCCAGATGTCTAGTGACACAAATGCTAGAGATAAGCCCAAAAGGCTGGCTCAAATGGAGGAATAACCGTAGTCAAAAATTTGAAAAGACTGTTCCCTATGCATTGTTGTGTCAAGTGGCAGGTTGGTAACACTTCTTATGCATCTGTACAAACTGTTTGGTGACATATCATTTATGTTCATCTGCTAATGGGTTATGATTATTAGAACACATGCAAGCTCATAATTCATCATTACCAGCATATTATGTGAGAAATAATCATATCATCCTTTTATCTCAGTTAAGTCTTTTAAGTTTTGTTGTGCCTTCTTATCTCTTGTTAAATAATAGAGAAAATTAGGCCACTTAGTTTTTTGGTTTCTGTTTCAAGTCAAAAATGAAATTAATGGTGAAGAAGTGTGTGGTGCTTGTCTGTTCCTTGAAATATTTGGATAGAAATTATTTGTCCAACTTATGTTTTGAGATAGACATCAGAGGGTGGTGTTGAGGGTCATCGGCTTAAAGTAAGGTTAACTATGCAACCATTGACAATTTTTTGTTGAAAATTTTACAGATTATATTTTGCAACTCTTTTGATGATTCTAGCTAATTTAGGAACCAAGTCTCACACACACACAAAAACACAAAAACCAAGTTACAAAAATAAAGAAACCTAAAATGAAGAAACTAAACTAAGAAAGTATACTACACAAGGCCATAGTTCAGTAAATTAATTTCCCTGGTTATATGTGCTTATACAGTCACAAAAATCAGGGAATTGATCCGCTCAATAGCTTTCAATAGTATCTATCAACACCGATCTCCCAAGCTGGTGAAGAGATATTATCATTTATAGTTTTCTTATCGTAACTTGAAATGAATTACCAACGTTGTAGAAAGGGAAACTCTATGAAGACTTGGAAACCCTATGAAAATTCCTATTTTATTTATTTGAAGTTCGGAAACTTCAGATCAAAATATCCAGAAACTTGAACTAAAAAAGTTTAACTATGGGTTTTGATTTAAAATCAACTTCATTGTCAGATTTAATTGTCTTTTTTTATTTTTTCGGGGCTGATTCAATTTGGAACTTGGGAACTAGTGATCAAGAATCATTTCTTTATTTCAAACTTGTGTAACTTTTTAGTTGGAATGCATTGATAAGCAAAAGATCAAAACAAAAGCAGGTTGGATCCACTCGACTTACAGTTCAGCGCCTATTCCAGTTCCTAGATTACAAAGACAGGCTGACCTAAATTGAACAATACTTTGAGACAAGGCTATTCAAACTTTTCTTGGTCCTGAATTGGATTAATTGTAAGCGGGCCGGTTTATCTGAGCTAGATCATTTTAGCATGTATGCACGCGAATCAGGGAACTGATTATATGCAATTATGCAGTCTCACAAGTGAAGCCATTAATTCCATGATATTCTTCAATAATACTGTCAACCTGTCAATATCTTACATGTTTTTCTTTGTACATGCCCTGGAGATATTTGATCTCTGTCCACCCTATACAAACCTCTATTCATAACTTGTCTTCAAAATCAGTGACATACGAGTATTTCCTTATTAGCTTATTGCAAACAACATCATGACGTTTTTCATATGTCATGATTTTTTCAGGTCTAAAGGAATATGTTGGAGCAAATCCAACACTCACATCTGTATCCTCTACCACAGTTGTTCAATCAAAAATGTCTCATTCTTCTTCCAGTAGTGAATTTGAGGATGCAGAAGTGGCTGATGAGTTCTATGATGCAATTTCTGCTGATTCATCATCAGAAGATGAGGATGATGACAATGACATGGAAGTTAGTAAGGTGTATTTTTCTCTCACTATGGAGATATATTTTTCTCCAGTTTTCTGGAGATGATTTGCATTTTTTTAAGAGATGATAAAGAACTTCATAAAGTATATTTGTTCCTCAGGACAAAAAGGTTAAACTGAAGAATGTTTCATGGGCAATAGCAAGTTTGGCACTAAAGAGGACTGCAGGTTTTCATTACTTTATCATTTTATGTTGAAGAACAGTAGCAGTAATTTTTTTTCTTAGATGCATTACCATGCAATTGGCAAACACTATACCTAAAGACATTTGATTTATTATTTAATACAGCTGCAGACACAAATAAGGAGTTAAACTCAAATGAACCTGCAATCAATCTTAACCCAAGTCAATTTTATGGATCTATGAGGAGAGCAAAGGATGAAGCTGATACCAATTGTTGGTCTTCTCCAGATGGTAGAGGATTCATGATTAGGGGGAAAACATACTTGAAAGATAGCACCAAGGTTGGTTCCTAAACTTGTGGATGTAGCACATCATGAGAAAAATTGAAGTTCTGTTACCTCTTGCTAACTAATAATTAGAATTAAGGGTCCGTTTGGCATTGATTATAAACCAAATGGTTTATAACACATTTTGAATTTTAAATTCTTGAGACACTTGTCAAATTCTCTCATTGACACCTCACGTCCAAAACACATCAAATAACAACTTTTCAAAATTTAACCAATCAAATTTAGCCACATTTCTTCAAAATTTAAATTTCAAAATATATATAAACCAATCTAATTATAAACGATACCAAACGGACCCTAAAACAGAAACCGATCCTTTCCCTTCGATTTTGTGGTTCATACAGCTTAAGAACTGGGACATTTTTGTGACCAATTTGCATGAAATGGTGACAGCGAAAGCAATTTCTCATAGAGTGAATAGTTTTTAGTGATATAATAGATGGGAAGCCTAATCTTGAGATGAATAATTGAAGGATAACTTTGTTATACATGTTCTTATACTATCATATTTCCATAAAATCTCAGGATTCCAGTTATTTGATTTCTTTGTATTGTATTTCTTTCTCTCCCTCTTAACAAACTAGGATTGATGTACCGAAGGCAATATTATTCGTCTACTTCTGTGGATTTAATTCTGTGGAACTATCTTGAATGCCTCTCTTCAGATAAAAGGAGGAGAACCTCTTCTTAAGCTCATAGCAGTTGACTGGTTCAAGGTGGACAACCCCGTTACAAAGGTTGCATTACATGCTAAAAGCCTTGTTCAGGTGATGTAAATTTATCACTTTACCTGATTAGATTAACATATATCATGTTATGTTATCATCAAATTAAAAATATACATGATGGCAAAAGATTTTAGATTTGCAAATGCGGATCATTTGATTCACCTTCGATTCTTGAGTTGTAAGAATTTGAAGGTTGACAGTGGAAATCAATGTCGAATTCTTCTTAATTCAGGTTCTAAATATGCCGGCATATGGGTTCCTTTTTCTTTGGGTTGGTTGTTAGTGGCTACTGGCTTAGTTCCCTTCTTGGTTGGAACCATTACTCAGTGGTCTTACTCTTGAATGGAGGAAGAGACTTATTCTTGGGTTACTCCATAACTTGGTACATTTTGGTCAGGAAAGACTCATTCCTCATGAATTGCGAACTTTGAAGTATTTTGGTGGTTGGGAAAACATCAATCCTCTTTTGGTCTTTTGTTTTTTACACGAGACATTTGAGGCAGATCCATATGTCTACCACTATAAAATAGTTGATGTGTATGCCTCATTATCTGCAACTACTGCTCTTGCTGCTACTACTATCCCCTTTTTCTTCTGCTTCTTATACGAGGAGTATGAAGTAGATCAATGATGGTACCATTATGAAACAGTTGATGTGGTACATGTTAAAGTATACCTCATTATCTATATATTCATTTTCTTGTATACAATATGAAAAATATTATACATTGGTGCACGTCTTCAAATAATTATTCTTAACTGATGTATGTATTTTTTCCTCTCTATTTCGTTATGTCAGTGTTGAGATTGGTTGCTGTAATAATGAGAAAATTGCAAGTAAAAAATAGAAAATTTCAAGTAAACAATATTATTTTATGTTTCCTTATGGGCATGTTTCCCATTGATGACGTTCAAGTTTGCAAGCCAAAGCTTCTTACCAAGTTTTTTCTTTGTCTAATATTATTTCCAGACTCAGGCAGGAAAAAATCTGCCATTCCTCCTTGTTATCAATCTTGAGGTATCTTCAGAGTACCATAAATCTCTTTTCTTTTCTCTCACTGGTATATGGAGCTTGTTATTGACTTCTTCTATCTGGTATAGTGAAGCCATGGCTCTCATGATAGTTTAATTGTATTATTTCATTTGCGAAAGTTACCATGTACAACAAAGAAAACATTCCCGAGAAATGTGGTATCTACTCCTCAGTAGTAACAGCTGTCATGTACTTCATAACATGCTAGAAGACAAGTCCACATGCAAATGCATGTCTGAGAAAGATCTAAAGTCATGCCAAAATCTTCTAGTAAATTATGTAGTTCTTATACAGAACCTTAACAAGTGAAATAATTCTCATTCTGATTTGTGTCAGGTTCCTGCCAAACCGAACTACAGCTTAGTTCTCTACTATGCTGCAGATAGGCCTGTTAATAAGGACTCATTGTTGGGTAAATTTGCTGATGGAACTGACTTGTTTCGTGATTCCAGATTCAAACTGATTCCCAGCATTGTTGAGGTAAGCATTTTTTATGCATAATTATTGCCTTTTCATGAGCTATGTCTACATCTTACATCCTTTCAATATTTCATAATCGTCTTGCAACTACAGGGATATTGGATGGTTAAGCGTGCAGTTGGAACAAAAGCGTGCAAGTTAGGAAAAGCAGTAACTTGCAATTACCTCCGGCAAGATAATTTTCTGGAGGTCAGATCCTAACATTGTTGGTTGTAGCATTGTTGCTTGATTGTAATTGTGCAAAATTCTATGTTTTTCCAATAATATTGACTGCAAGCTGTTCTGGTTTATAGTATGGCCTAACTTTGAGTTGTGTTGCTACAAAATTTAAAATGTTTCCATGCCTCTCATTGGCTGCGTTGAAATAAATTTCTCTGTCAACTTTATTAAAATGGGCTCTTCTAATGAACGTAAATTTCTATTTATGCAGATTGATATAGATATTGGCTCATCATCTGTAGCAAGGAGCGTCATTGGTCTTGTTCTTGGGTATATCACAAGCATTGTTGTTGATCTTGCAATAGTTATAGAGGTTAGTATATTGCTGGCTTGACACCTTTTAGTGCATGTTTTGCTAAGAGTATGTTCAGTTTAACAATATGCAATTTGTACACATTAAGGGAAATAGAAAGAAGGTAAAGAAAATCATCTTTAATGGTCTTATGGATTGGACATACAATTATTAACTTTATTGACAGAGGGGGAGTAGTGAAGAGAAAAAGTAAATATTATCAAAAGATAAACTGATAATCTATAGAACACCCTAAATCTCTACTTTTTAAAGTGCCATGTGGAACTAAATCTTCTCTGTCCATACTCCACTGTAGATGCTCTAATGTCAAAAGAATGTATTTACAGCTAAATAAGTTTTAATAAACATATAATTCTTTCTTGTTTATTATGTTTGGGATAAATTATTTTCAAGGTAACTGGTTACTTACACAACTTATTTTACTAACATGCAACATATCCACGCATGCTTGAAAATAGTGAATATAGAAGCTGTTCAAAAGTAAATCTAAGTATATTTACATAGCCTGACAGCTGAACCAAAAATAATGCAAGAGCTGATCAGTCTATCTCAAGCTGAGACCACATGCGTATGCAATTTTTTAAGATCACATATATATAGACCAAAATATGTGGTTCTCCTATGCTTGTCAGCTTCTGAGTTTTCCTTATACTATCTTTCAGATAGACCTTAGGAAGATGATTTCTAGACCTGAAATACCCCTTAAAAACTCAGATTCTTGATTCATTTCCACGAATTTACTGTTATTTTCAGATTCTTTCCTGTGGCCATCCTCTGAACTAATCATAATTGTATCATAATCCATATTTTCAGTCCCAGTCATTTGCCCTCGTTACTTGTTTATTATCTGATCCCAGTGGCATGCTGTTTAGTTCTATGCCTAAATTTTCTTAAGTATATCAAACAATTGCTGAGAGATTTTTGTACTTTGAGTACATTTTCCATGTTGTGCATGTGAAACTATCCAAGCTACATTGCCGCTGATTAAGTTTTACTATCGACATTATTAAGATGATAGACAACTAACTTAATACCTGAATGCAATGTTTGAAAAGACAAAAATAAGTACTCCGGCCTTTTCTTTTGTGAGGTGAGGCTTACAACTTAAGAAATAAGTGAAAAAATAAAATAAAATAAGAAAATCAAAATTATAACATAATTCCCTTCAAAAAAAAAAAAAGGATAAACATAAAAAAAATAAGAATTGGAGAAAGAATGATAGCACTATTGAAAAAATGAGATGAGGGGACCTTGAGGAATTAATTAATGCACATAGCTACTGAAGTTTTCAGAACCACCAGTTGTCACTGATTTTGCTCCAATGAGCACGGTTCTCATTTTTAAAATGAGCGCCTTAGTCGCAATGAGATGGGGCCCATTATATACGTTGGCCATCCCTCAATGTGAGCGCCATTCTCATTGAAGCAAATCTCTAGTTGTTGCCTTGATGGAATTTTGTGTGGCAGATTGTTTCTTTGAAGTTCGAATTATCCAAGTTGATGGAAAATCGTGAGCACGTGCTGGGTAGTATAATGGTGTTGTTTTAATTTCTAGCAAAATCGAGGTGAGTGCATCTTTCAGCGAGGCATCTGCCTCGGTAAACTTGCCTAAAAGAAAATACTGCCTTGCAGCAGTGATGTGTTTCATCATCTGCGTCTTTAAACAATCACTGTTAATGATACAATCCTATTTAACTCATCTCAAGGTGAGCAACTGGAACGGCTTCTTACCATGACTACTTATAAGAATTTCTTTGCAGTATGTGCTTTCAAAAATCTGTATGCTACTGGTTCAAAAAAAAAAAATAAAAAATAAAATCTGCTTGCTACTTGGGACTACGCATTTGAAGTTGCAGTTAATTCATCCGCACATCACAAAAAACTGTATGTTGCAGAGGACGAGGAAGAACTTCCTGAGTACATCCTTGGAACTGTCAGACTAAATCGGGTGCGACTTGAATCTGCTGTGACTTTGGAGGTTTGAGGTTTCAATATGCATGTACATTTGACTTACTCAGAATATGTTAGGAGTAAATCGTTTTCTTTTTGATTAATCTGATTATTTAGTGGTGGTAACAAATACCATTTATACATACCATTTCCCGTTGTATACATGAGATGCCCTCAGAGGAAATCACATTCACGTTTCCCCATTAATACACCTTCTGAGGAATCAATATACACAGTTTTTTTTGTAAAATTCTGATTGTACTGAATCATGTCAGTTATCAATTATGTCATTATACTTTAATTTTATCTTTTTACAATTTCACCAATGGAAGTCAATGCAATGACAGTCAACAAACAAAAATCATAGCATCCAAGTGACAGTCAAATTGTGCCTTCCCAAGATAAATTTTCCTGCTGGCTATATAACCACACATGATATTAGCTTAGAATTCATTAGATGGTCGATGTGACAAAGCAAATCCTTTTTAGACGACCCTTTTGTTGAATTTTCATTTTCTAAAACCCAATAGCGAGCTTGACTTTTACGCTAAAGTAATTTCACCAGGTGCAGTCATCTCTAACAAGCTACGACAACATAGTTGCAAGATAGCCTTGAAAGCGGTGGAACACTTGCAGTTGGACAGGATTATTTCTAAAGTTCTAATGCCATCAGGACACGGTTGATTGAACGTCCGTCTATAGAACACTGTAACTTTGTATTAAACACGACACCAATGGTGCCACAGCCTCACACACCTGATACACAAAATTCAATATAACTTGGACAAAGTTTCAAAATATTCAACACGACAGCCCTTCCAAAGGTACAATATGATCTTATAGATCATGGAAGAGTCCAAACATAAACCTGACCTCCGCTGGTAGCCCCTGCAAGCATTCCTACGTTGCTTGGATGTGCATCAAACCGACAGGGAATGGCTGACAAGAGCTCACTTCGCAAAGTAGATACAATTTTCTTCCCAAGCACAGAGATAATATCAACTCCTCTTTTCATATTACCGATGAAGACTGATGAATCATCCCAACCCCATATACCTCTGCTTCCTCAAACATAGACAAGAAAGTCTTGTTAATAATTAATATTGGATAGTTGATTTACTAATCAAAGAATAAAGCATGTTGTATAAATACATTCATACGAATAATCTGGCTACAATGCATATGCATGCACCTGCTCATGTACAGAACAAAAACTATTAAGTCGTCAGAAGAAGACTATAGGTACAATGTTGATGTTCAGAGCCAGGAACAGAGAATTGATTATATAAGGGCTTTACTACCACATAAAAAGGTATTCATTATTTGTGTAACGAATCTCAAGGTGCATCCTTTTAGACAGATGAAATACCTCATCCCCTAGCGAGGACTGTGTTTCAGCAAGAATTTCATCTTACATTGACAGAAAGGAGGGAAGCCAAAAAGGGTTGATGAAGATTCCACAACTTACTACTCAAATAACAGACAGAAGCTTCCACTCAAGTTTACAATGCAATTTATTTAGCAAGAATTTGACACACCAACAATATAAGTTAGCACCACGCAACAAAAGCTCAACCAAATACTATTGAATATTTAGCGTGATGGGTTCTATATTTGTCACATGGACATAAATAAAATACCATTCCCACAAAAAGACCAGCATAATGTCAGCGTTGCTACATTCAAAATATAAGCAGCGGGATTGAGCATCATATTAGCAGGGGCAAGGAAGACATTCCTAATCCTATCCAACTGGACCCACTCTTCTCGATCCCCACCCATACCCAATACATTTAGAAGCAGTTCAAGGGATAAGTAGTAAATATTCAATTTGGCAACAAAAATGTAATACCATATTCCCAAAATGCATTCAAATGTATCTGACTTCGCATAATACATTTCAATATTATTCTCCTACATATACTGATTTTTTCCTAACCCTTAGCATAAACATCAGTCAAATAGCAAGAAAACTGAAAACCTAATAATTCCCAACTGAACTTTTAATTCACGAAGCTAATACATATGTATGCATGTATGTATGTATGCAGAATGCATCATCACCTGAATGAGGAAATCCACCTGCCTGTCCAGTTATTATGTTGTATCATAAACACGTCTTCATAATTTTCTCCACTTGATAAGGCTACTGTGTTATCAGAACTGCAAAAAGACATAACAAATCTTGTGCCTTTAGAAAACTTATCAAAGGAAAAATAAATAAATGGATGTAGCCACTTTCTATGACATTCACTAAATATTAACCAAATCAATGTACACAGATGCAGGTGAAGTTATGCTCTATATACTTTTAAATAGTCACAGAAAGCGAAAAGTTCCACTAGAAATGGTAAGAACCAAAGAGGCTGCCTTTTATGGGTCTATAGGACAGTAGCATGCAATTTATGTGATATTTTCATCTACATGATAGATAGAAAGAGCCACTTCCATGAAAACATTTTTTTTCTTTGGCGAAAGCATCTCAGCTCGAATAGCGTATACTTGGATATGTAGACAAAAAAAATTTTAGAATAAACAAACGAAGTACAATCTATCGTTTGAAATTTCAAGAAAATTAGCGTATGTTCTCTTTACTGTTTTGAGACCCTTTTTAGTTTTTAGTTTTTTAAAACACTGAAAACGCATTTACTTTCATATTTTCAAAAAATGAATTTTGAAAAACAAGGATTTTTTTTAACAAAGAAAACAGAAAATGATAAAAAGTCGTTTTGAGAGTTTTTAATAAAAACACGGTACCTAAATCAAAACGTGGGAAAGATATTGTTTTGTGAATTCCAATTTCTCTCTCTCCTATAATTTTACAATCCTTCTTCTGTCCCCTCTTCAAAAAATCAATTACGACTGTTTCGTCTCCCCATCATCTACTCTTTATGGCTGCCATTTATCTCTCAGAATCCAAAAAAAATAAACGTGATAAGTTTCTCTCCCTTTTATTTTGTTGCTTTAGTATGTAGTATAACGTTTATCTCTCTCTATACACTCACCGATGTTGTTGGATTGTTAGAAAAAGTAGCCTTTCATAAATGCAGGGACGGAAGGCTTTTTTCCTCCTTTTTTTTTTTAAAATAGCTTTCCTTGATGTTTTCTGCAACAATGGCGATTGGTGTTGAGGAAGACGATAGGGTTGCTAAAGCAGAGTGCACTAAAATCACAAATTCCCATAAGCAATTGCTATTCTTTTCTCCTTTTTATTTCTATTATTACAATTACTCAGAGCACTATTTTTTATACTATATTATGAAATAAATCATTTTATCTTATTTTAAGTACCAAGAACCCATATATTTTGATGCAAGTCAAACAGCTTAGATGGGACAAGTTAGAGATCAAATTGCTACTGAGATGTGAAATGACTACTCAAGAAGGCAATGATAGCTAGCTATATTTATTCTATTAAAATAATTTCCAACTTTTTTTTTTCATTTAATCCATTGGCATCTAATTATGAATATCATGGAATAATTGTCTACTGAATTATTTGGTATAATTTTTTTTTTTACAATTACAATATTTCATAATTTTTCAATCACGTATTTGGAATTTTATCCATGTGTCCCATGCTTCTAAAGTTAGTTTTTTCCCCTTAGAACAAATATACGCAAATTTCATATTTTAATCTTGGTAATGATACATTAGAACAAAATAATTTTTTTCTTTTTTTAAGGAAAAGAACAAAATTATTTAATTTACTTAACAAGCAGATAAATTCTCAAAATGTTAAACAGAACATGTTTTTTAGTATTGTGTTTCTTAAAACTATTTTCCAAAATGACAAAGTAAACGCATTTTCGGAAATCTGAAACTAGGGTTTTCGGAAATCAGAAACTAGGCACTGAAAATAAAAAATTGAAAATGAATTGAAAAGTGAAAAATTGAAAATTGAATCACGAAAAAAACACAGCCTTAGATTTCATATGTTTAGCATCTGAGATGAAGAAGCAATTACCAAAGAAGCAATTATGCATTATATCCAGCTAATGACACTAAATGTTCAAGAAACAACCAATGGAAAGAAAAAGAAGAAAATTATAATTGCAATGTGAAAAACACTCACAAACCTTGTTGTTGCCAGAAATCTTCCTGAAGGTGAAAAGTATGCAGAATTCACAGCTCTTTTGTGGGAAACAGTCTTTAGAGATTTTGTCTTATTTGCAACCATGCATCTCAAATCCCAAATGCAGGCAGTTCCATCTGTGGAACTTGTAGCAATGATGTTATTGTTTTCTGGATTGAAGTCTATGGTATTGATCCTATTTTCATGCAAATTCCACGATGACAAACATTTTCCGGCTTTCAGATCCCAAATATTGACGAATCCATTCCCCTCGCCAAAATATAAGGATGTCTTGTCACTTGGACTCTGAGACATAGAGTATATTGTATCCTCACTGGAGTACACCAACTGAAACATCTCCTTCTCCACATTCATCAACCTAATAAACCCATCGTAGCAAAAACTGAACATCTGCATATATTTGTATTCACATGCCCATCTTAGTACACCACATAAATATGATTGTTCCATGTATAATTGCATTACACATATTTGCCATGATTTGATACATCGTAGTTTTGAAACAAGAGCCTAACATATTGATGTATGTTAGAAATGCAGCTTCATTGATGTTTAACAGTTTTAGTTCCAATTGAATTTGAATGTGAACACAATGAAACATAACATATAACCACAATTACAAACAGAAAAACTAATGTCATCCTACACATGCTTTCACATCACACATCATGACTAATCAAAGACTTTGATTTTTTGAAGCCCGGAAACTTCGATACTTATAAAGCCATAAACTAGAATGGGAAGTGCATCCATACTTTTGATATAGAAAATGGATCAATGATGATGCCAGAAACTGGCCCTGAATGTGGTTGATACAAATATATTCCACAGCCATCATTTTCTGCATCAATATTCCAGAACCCAATATTTCCATGTTTGTTTCCGACAACCACCATTGGCACATCCGTAGTAGGAAAGAAACGCACACTCATGATTTTCCCTGGGACCACACGAGCTACATTCTTAGACTCCAATTTAAGTGCCTCCACATCAACTGAACTACGCACCCTCTTTGTCACTTTATGCGCCCCAAAATCCTCGCTTTTCTTGACGCCCTTAACTGAACCACAGGCAAACCCATCACTCTCATTTAACTGGGATATACTTGCAAATCCTGCGATAGTTTGGATAAGCTTCTGATTGGAAGCATCATCACCGGTATATGCATCTCTCATAGCAAGGGGCCCTGGTTCTTGAGTGATTATTTTCTTTACGGGAGAGGAATTCTGCCTTGGCATTTTCCTAACTCGAGTTTCATCATAATCGTCTTTTAGTCCTCCGGCAGAAATTGCATCTGGTGGCTCTCCGCGAGTCCGAAGAGACCGACGTAGGACCACTGGAGTTTCAGGCTTCAAATTCTTTGTTGGACTCTTCTTGTATGATTTACTTTCAGTTCTGCGATAAAATTATACTAATTAAATTATAGATAACACCCAGCAAATGCGCGCACAAAAAGACAAATACCAAAATTGAATCTGATACACTTACCTGCAAAGTTAATAAACAAACCACTAATTTACATTTTTACTAACACAGACGAGAAATCCATTACCCATACATTTTTCATACAATCCCAACTGAAATATGCATAATATAACACAAAATGCAAAGTAAATTAACACGAAAACACGCCCCATCACCAATTATACGCTGATACTACAAACAAACACACACATACACACAAAGAGATCCACAGAGACAGATAAAAACCTTTGTCGCTTGGTGACGGCGGAGAGTTCGTTAGCTCTTGATTGAATCTTGAGGGCAGCAAGCATTTCATCGTTCCGTTTAATGTTTTCCAATCTTCTACGCTCGTATTCTGTGATTTTCTGGCCCGCCATTTTCCCTTCTCTTTGCAGGGTTAGGGTTCGACTAGGGATTTTTTGAACTTTGCGACGGATAGGATTTGGAATGCTGTTATGTTAGGGCGCGGGAACCCAAACTGGCGCGAAACGGGATTGTATTATTACGTGGCACATTTTTGGCCGTAATCATTTTTTCCTGATGTTTCTGTGCACGTCCGATTTTGTTCCTTGCAATTTGTAATCAAATGGAGAAATTCTCAAAAATAGCCTACTTTTGGGAGGTTCAAAATGGAAAATTGTCATGAACATTGTATAGTTTCCAACATTCCTTCCATTGAAATGTGAATAGGCAATCTGGAAAAAGTTGTTTAGAATTACTAGAATACCGTTTTTTTTTTGTGTAGACATAGATAGTAAGATTTGTGGAAGAGAAAATGAAATTGCGTTTGAGGTAGAAGAAGGGTTAATCATGTGTTGTTTAATTGAAAAATAGTAAAGACAGAGAATTGTATAGGTTGAAGAAGAGTAATCTGAAAAACAATTTTCGTAAGAAAGAAAATATTTTTATATTTTAGCAATTAGCTATGTTTGGTATGAGAGAAAACTTGTAAATGTATAACTGAATCAAAATTTCTCATTAACTATGTTTCGAAATTTCTCCTTATTCATGTTTGTTTGCAGAGTAATAAACAATGAGATAAGAACGTAAACCCTACAACTACAAATATTGAATAGAAAAAATAATTCTCAAAGGAGGAAAAATGTAACAAGAAAATAATTAAGTTTTTCATCATTTGAAAATAAAAATTAAAAAATAGCGGACATTTATGTACATATCATCACTTTTACAGTTCTACCGTATGAATACATATTCCCACGGACTCGTTCCAATTTTGCCTCTCTTTCTACTTTTCAAATCCTTTGTGCAGCAATCCATTGATTTGAGTCTCTTCTAATCCTTTTAGCTTGACGACCGACTCGACTCAATGTGTCCCCTACGAGTATGAACTTCTCTCAGGCTGTAAACTTCTTGTTAAGAACACAAAGAGGTATTAGTATGAGAATTAAGTCATTTTATAGATTGGATTATTAACGATGGAAAAGAAGTTCAACATCTTGTATGTTGAGTCTGCATCAAGTAGTTAAGATGGTGTTAATACCTTGCAACTTCAGCTCTCCGTTTAGCCTGCTCGGCGATTTCAGATAATTCTCTGTAGTTCTTGTCATTGAAGAGTGCAGAGTTGTCGTTCGTCTGGAGCCCGTGTAGTGTGCGCTGAACGACCGCCCATTGTGCTTCTCTTTCACCTCTCCCGTAATCCTTTTTGGTTGTGAAGGCAGTCTAAACCCAAGATGTAAAGATTTAACACTGAATCTGGAAAAAAAGAAAGAAAAAATAGAGGTAATAGTGGAGGAAGTCTGCGTGGTACCTTGTTTTCGATCATGGAATCCCAAGCACTGCCAGTCAAAGCAATGCGAATGACGAACTTGAGAATGTCAAGTGGAAAGTAAGTAACAATACTAAAGATCCAGATGGCTCCAGCCCAACCCCATCCAATACCATGGATTCTTGCAAAATCCCAGTGTGCATATACAGCAATGAGTGTGGCCAACTGCTCAAATGATCAGTAACTAGACTAAAGCAATTGATATGTTTTTTAGTCACTTATTTTGCTTCTAAAACTTACAAATTGGGCTATTAGGAAAGCACCGATTAGCAAGAATCCGGGGCGTTCAACAAAAGACCAACTTTGGGACCTTGTCACAAAGATGAGTGCTTGACTAATGATGCTTACTTGAAGGTAGAGAGCAGCTGTAAGCTCATCTACATTGCCTTTGATAGATCTCACTTTAAAATTATGCTACAAAGTGAATCATGAATTAGACCTCTTAGAACAAGTGTATTTATGCATGTCTTCTGTTGAAAGAATGAACTTACAGAGAAGAAATCTGTATCAGATGCAAGGTAGAAGAATATAGCGGTCATGAAAGCCATGTATGTTCCTAGGACAACACCAGTGGCAAAGATTTCGTTGAGTTTCCATGAGTCGGGCACTGGAGATGGTTTTACCCTGTCCTTAGAGATTGTCATGATGGTACCATCATTAAGAATGGCGATGATCAAGACCATAAAAGGTGAGAAGTCGAACTTCCAGATGAGGGCAACGAGCATAAATCCCATGACGATACGAATTGTGATGCAAACAGCGTAGATGGTATAATTCTTCATCCTTTGGAAGATGGCTCTACTTGTCAACACTGCGCTGATAATCACACTAAGTCCTGGCTCAGTCAAAACAATGTCTGATGCACCTCTAGCCGCATCAGTTGCATCTGCCACAGCAATGCCAATATCTGCTTTCTTGAGTGCTGGTGCATCATTTACACCATCTCCTGTCATACCACAGATATGCTTCCTTTCTTGCAATTTCTTCACAATCTCGTATTTGTGCTCTACACAGGCACCACTTTTCTGTTAGTTACAAAATAAAACAAAATAAATAAATAATAGCAAACTGACCAGGGAAGACACCAGCAAAGCCATCAGCCTGTTCAATGAGCTCATCAAAGGGAATCGAAGCAATAGACTCATCATTGCTTTGGCCAAGAAGGGAAGACGATGGATACATGTTCGTGCCCATGCCAAGCCTACGGCCAGTCTCTTTGCCGATGGCAAGCTGGTCACCAGTGATCATCTTGACATTAACCCCAAGGTCAAGAGCTTTCCGAATGGTCTCTGCACTATCATGCCTTGGAGGGTCGAAAAGAGGCAACAAACCAACAAACTCCCAGGGTCCACCAGCACTCTCTTGAGTTTTCTCAGGAATAGTCTGTAAAGATAAATTATTGACATTCGTGGTATACAAGTCTTTGCTATTAGCTTTTTGACATGCTAATGGTCGACTAGGTTACCTGACGTGCCACACCTAGAGAACGAAGACCACGGTTGGCAAAATTGTCGATGATCTCATGGGCCTTCTTCCTTGAATCACCTTTGAGTTCGCACAGATCAATGATCTGTCAATTGACCCAAAAAATAGGAGGGGAAAAAAAGATGAGCTATTGGTGTTAGAATTTCTAAAACATTGTACTATTACTTCATGATTACTTGCTCTGGAGCACCCTTGCTGCTTCTTTGCCAGTCCCCATTCGAGTCAATGTAGGTTATTGCTGTGCGCTTCTCAACCGGATTGAAGGGCAAGAAGTGTATCTCTTTGATTCCAGCTCTCGCCTACAAATTTCACGAACATAATCAACAAAATCTACGAGCACGAATAGTGTAAATAGCAAGTGGTAAATCTTATTACCTCTTTAGGATCATTCAACATATTAACAATTGAAGTATCAATGGCATCCTGGTTTTCGACCCTGGAGGCCTGAGCAGCACACAAGACAACGGTGTTTCTATCCATATTCTTTGGGAAAACCTCGATCAATTCCTTGTCAACTGTGAGCTTGTTGAGAGTAAGAGTTCCTGTCTTGTCACTGCAAAGGACGTCCATGCCTGCCATTTCTTCAATGGCAGTCATCCTTTTTGTAATAGCACCTTGCTGGGATAGTGTGTGGGATCCAATAGCCATTGTCACAGATAGAACTGTTGGCATGGCAATTGGGATTCCACCGATGAGCAGCACAAGCAGATTGTTAATTCCTTGCCTGTATGCCCTCTCTTGGATCGGGTACATAACTACAATCTCAATCACCATACCCACAGCAATCGAGCAAATGCAGAAATTTCCAATGGCAGTTAAAACCTGTTGGCAGCAGACGCATCAAGAAACTATACTTTCGGGTAAATTTGGCTCGATTATATGAATACCAGTCTCGCTTTCCTACCAACAGACTGATAGTTTATTCTGCCAACCAATTGACATGGATCAATAGTAAAAGGACATGTGACAATGAAATGGAGGGATAGTTATTTTTAATTGGTCCATGCAATGGATTGGTAAGTGATCTTTTTTTTTTTTTTTTAAATATAAATACTTTGTTCGATATAGGAAAAGTTATACCTTTTGGAAGTGACCGACATTGTTGGTGCTGTCAACAAGATGAGCAGCCTTACCGAAGAAAGTATGGACACCGGTGGCAATGACAACTGCCTCGATTTCACCTTGCTTGCAGGTGGAACCAGAGTAGACTGCATCACCCGGATTCCTCGTCACGGGGAGAGATTCACCAGTGAGGGCAGATTGATCAATTTTGAGAGGATCACCCTTGAGAAGACGAGCATCAGCAGGGATAATATCCCCCAACTTGACACTAACCAAATCCCCTGGTACCAAGATTGCAGCCTCTTCCTCTGCCCATTTGCCATCCCTCAAAACCTTGGTTTTTGGAGCCAGGCCGGCCATGAGAGCAGCAGCGGCATTCCCAGCATTGTTTTCTTCAATGAAACTGATAGTCGAGTTGATAATCAGTAGCACTACAATGCCAACAAAGTCTTGCCAATCTGGAGGCTTCCCCTACATTTTTACAATCAATATTCTCTATTAGTAAAGCTCTAGTTTGATCTTTCCTTTCATAGATGAGCGACTAAATCTAAAAGCTTAAATTGTTAAAAGAAATTAATGTACATACGCCTCCATTGGCTAAAACAATGGCCATAATAGCAGCACACTCCATAACCCAAGAGAGAGGATTCCACATAAAGCCCAAGAACTAGAAGAATTTGCTCTCATTTTTCTCCTCAAGTTTGTTGGGGCCAAAAACTTGGAGCCTTTTTTCTCCTTCCTCCAATGTCAGCCCCTCTCCTGAGCATTTGAGCGTCGTAAATACTTCCTCAATAGGGATATTCTCCTGCACAAATTCATCAACAATCCATCAAGAAAATACGTAGTAAAATCTTTGCATGAAAGAGAGTAGGCATAATGAATCATGCCGGAAAAGAAGAAACTTACGAGATCAATTTGCTCATTCTTGATCTCTTCCAAGGAAATGTCTGACGCCATGATGAATTACTGGTAAAAGAGAGATAAGTGTAGTGGAAGTTCAATAAAGAATGAGGAAGAAAGATGGAGAGGCATCTACTCTCTATCCCTCCCCCGACTGCCTCACTATCTCTCTCTCCCTCTCTCTTGGTAGAATGAAGAGATTCTTATAGAATTCTTACACCTTCGATAATAGTGGATTATCATACATTCTAGCCTTAAGAATAGGTGCCTTCTGTGGTTTATGTTAAAAAGAAACTTGTTTAAAATAGCTGGATACTTAGAGCATCTCCAATGCAATATAGTCCATTGGAGCTTAGTTGGCAAGAAAATAGACATTGTATTAAATGATGCAATTCAAATAGATCTTCAAAAATCAAAATGCTCTCCAATGCAAGAAAATTTTGAAAACCACAATGGAGGGTGGTGGAGAGAGAAATGGAAAGAGAAAGACAAGAAAGAATAATATAAAAATGTGTGGAATAGGTCTTTTGGGTAGTCTATCTGCAGCCCTTTATATGAACCTTGTCCAATTCTATGTCATTTAGACCACGTCCACATTATCAACCTTGGTGAGTAATTTTTTGTACAAACAGTGCACTTGCTTTCTTGGCTTTTTTTCATTGGTCCTGCTTTAGATTACACCATAGCATTAGAGAGTAACATAAGATAACTTTTAAGACGTATGAAACTAAGAGCATCTCTAATGAGGAGGTGTGGTGTAAAGGTGATGTGGAATAGAGATAGAGAGAGAATTATTTTAATTAGAGTAGAAAAAAAGTGAGAAAATGAAAGAGAGAGAGAGAGAGGGAGGGAGATAAATTCAAAAATAATGATAAAATATTAATAGAGAAGGTGAAGGTCGAGGTGCGTTTGTAGACCTTGCACGGGACACGAGGGAGGAAAAGTGATGAAAATTGATGTAAATAAGATAAAAGTAATTGAAAGAGAATGAAAACAGATAAAATTATAGGACCTACACAATTTTTTTTCTTTCATTCTCTCTCCTCAAATAGACCTAGTTCATAAAACAAAGCATTAGAGATGCTCCCACCTTGGGGTTATAGTCAATGTCAATTCAGCATTTATAAAACTTATAATAGTAAGAACCAACACCCGAAAATTGTAAATTAAATTTTAAACCGAGTAGACGAATTGTAAAAAATACCTATTACTTACAAACAAGAACGTAAAGACTCTCTTTATAAGCTAGGTGGTAAGAACTTTCATGAAATATTCTAACAAGCAATTTTTTTTTTTTTTTAAAAGGATTCCAACAAGCAATCTTGAGTAGGGGTTGGGAGAATAATAATAATAATAATAATAATAATAATAATAATAATAATAATTATTATTATTATTATTATTATTTTAAGTGCAAGAGAAGTAAAAGAAGAAAACTATCATTGGACAATGACATAATAAGAGCATAGTGTAGATTGATCAATCAATGCCACATTAACGGAAATTATACATCATACTAGTAATATGCATTTGGAGAGCTCTACTAGACGCTTCTATACAATTATATTTCTATTTTATAAATAGAAATAAAATAAATAGTAACCGTTCACATAATATATGCGGTTTTATCAAAATATTTAGATATGTTTTGATAAATTTCTTCAATACGGCACTGTGCTCACAAAGTGAGCACTTCAAATGAACTCACATGTGGATTCATAATTTTACATATGAGTTAAAGTGAGCTGCTAACATTAGATTGACTTATTTCATTTTGAAATAAAAATTAAAATATCATTTTTCTGAATTGAAAATTAATAAATAAGTTTGAGGATGAAGTGTTGGTTGTGCAAGAAAATACTAAAGACTTCAGAGAGACGGATGAATGAATGGTAATACATTCATTTTTCTGTTTGTAAAAGAAAATATCTCAAAATTACAATTTATAAACGAGTTGTGCTACATGAACAAAATTATATACAAAAAATTTAACAAAACTGACACATGACACAATCTTGTTTTTTAACACAACACATTACTTTTCCATCAACACTTATCACATAACTCACTTGTCAATTTTGTCAACTTTTTTGTCTCCCTTTTGTCCAATTAGAATTTTTCCCCAATCTATTGGATTGGGAGGGAGTCCCGCCCTAGTAAAATAAATTTGACTGCATGGGGTTGGAAGTCTCCAATCTCATCGTCATCTTTAATTTCTCTTCTCCACTCCACTAGTGACTAATCCAAGTCCAAACAAAATAATTTGGGGTGGGAAAAGGGCAGAAATCAGGGCAAATATCTGGGGCTGGATCATCAATTATGAGGAGAAAAAATGGAAATTGCTGCAGGAAAGAATCCCCTTTTTGCATACATTTTCTGTTTTTGTTCAATTAGATTTTTGGGGTTGATGACTTGGCTTAATTCACTCCCTTCTTTCCGAGGTATATCTCTGCTGCTTTGTCTATTAGTTGATGCCTCAGCTTGTATTAATTTTGCTTACAAAATCCATTAAGATTTTCGTTCTTAAATGGTAAAGAAGTACATGTTCAGTTTGGTGTTCCCAATCAGTATTCCAGTAATGTGGTAATTTGTTTACCCCAACTTTCATTTTAGTTCAGCCCCACAAAATTCATTTATATTCTCTCATGTCAAGCATCTTGTCAGACTATATATGCAGAAAGGTCCAACATACTAGTGCAATTTGTATGGCACGTAAAATAACCATATATGTCTATAATATAGGTTTCAAGCATTCCTTCAGGTGGTACTTCTAGACTGTGATTTCCAGAGTGTATTTATCTTCAAATGTAATTACAGTCTTATCCCTTTCCACTCAATAGATCTACCTGATCTCATACAGTACAATACTAGACAGCGAAATGCAATGGGATTGATAGATGACTGCCAACATCCAAAAGTGCAGAGCAGATATGAAATTCTTGAACAATGCGAAGGAGAATGCATCAAATTAAGCTTTGACTGCCAGAAAATATCAAACATCTAGGGATTGATTTCTCCTGAAACCTGAACCATTATCGGGGTAGTAGTTGGGAAGTAGTTTCCATATTGGCCGAACAAACTTCTGCATGTGGATGACAATATTCTTCTCGTTCTTCTTTAGTAGTTGCAATTGCAAAAGCAGGCCTTCTCGGAGTTGGCACAATTTCAGTCTCATTTTTTAGCATTGATGAGACCTCCAACATGAAAGGCCTATCTTTCCACCTTTCTTGGACACATAACAAAGCCACTTGCATGCATCTCTTCAGTTTGCACGTTGTTGAAGTATCATCAAGTGATGGATCCATGAATTCATCACTATTGTCGTTTTTCCAAAATTCATATGCCTGCGAAGATTAGTCATTTTGTCAACTTTGCAATGCTAATTTAAAGCAGCAGCCTTAAGAAAGATCTGTCAGTTACTCACGTGTTCTAGAATCGTTTGATCCTTATGCACACCATATAGATCTGATATCTTCTTGCCACTAATGATTTGTAGCAGTAGCACCCCAAAACTATATACGTCGTACTTTCTGGAGTACATACCTCATTTTACATATTCTGGAGGAACATAGCCACTGAATAGGAATGGAGAAAAATTTTAGCATATAAAAACTTTAGCATATTTTAATGGGAGCTCAGAATTGCTTGGCTTACAAGTGCCAACAATCTTCCGTGTATTTGCTTCATTTTCATCTTTCTGAAAAACTCTAGCTATGCCAAAATCTGATATTTTAGGCTTCATGTAACTGTCCAGTAAAATATTGCTAGCCTTCAGGTCTCTGTGAACCACGGTGAATATTGAGTATTCCTGGAGATATAGAAGCCCTTGACAGACCCCCTCGATATTTGAACCCGTTTCTCCCAATCTAACCACCACTGCTTCACTGGATCTGCAACAAGTGGAGTTGAATGATTAATTGTTTCTTATGCTCATGAAATAGCCTAAAGTGGGACTTCTTTGATGCAAAGCTACAACTCATACAAATCACTAATTTCTGGAAATCAAATTTGTTTCTGTTGGGTAATTGCTCTAAAGCACCTCTTCGATGATGTCAGAAGTGATGATAAGTTGCTATCTTAGAAACATAATGGGAATTTCGAGACTATGAATTCTGTTATATCCCCTGGTCGGTTTGGATAAAATTTGGGAAGAAACTATGCTGTGTCAGGATGTTTCTCAATTATCAGATATGATCTGTTCAAAATGGTCTGTTCTTTTCAAAAGATATGTAAAACATTTTCCCCTTTTTTATAAGAGTCAAGATTTGATAAAACAGAATGCTTTTCTCCTGCTAAGCCATCTCCCTAGAAAGCACAGTAGGAAGGATAATTGTTTACAGACCAAAGAGATACATGTCCAAACTCTTATTTGGCATGTACTCATATAGCAGCATCTTTTCTTCTCCTTCCTTGCAAAATCCCAGAAGCTTTACTAAGTTGACATGTTGTAATCTCGTCGCAAGTGGAAGCTCGTTTTTTAATTCATCCTCCCCTTGTATTGAACTCTCTGAAAGTCTTTTTACTGCTGCCTCTTGTCCATCTGGCAATGTACCCTAGTCAAACCACTGCATCATTATTTTATTGAAAATGATGAAGCGTCACAGTTTCGAATGAACTTTGTTATAATTGACTGAGATTTCATTAGTTTAATTCAAAATTTCCCCATCTTCTACATTTTGATGGATTGAACATCTAAAATCAGTCAGCAACCTCAAATTTACCATGCATTTACGAGTTTCCAATGCTTTATACAATAAACCTATAGATGGATGGCTATTACCTTATATACAGGTCCATATCCGCCTTCGCCGAGCTTGTTTTCACTGAATAAGTTATCTGTGGCTGCTTTTATTTGATCGAAAGAGAAAGCCTGCAAATTGGGATGCAGTAATAATTGTCCTGATCCCGAAGCTGTTTTTCCTCTGGCTGTATGACATTAAAGAGAGAACACAGAATTTAAATCTCTTAGTTTCACTGTAAATAGAACAATGGTAAAAACTTGGATGCTACATTTTGACCTGATTATTTTCCTTCTCCAGCAAAATATTGCTGTTCCAAATAGGAAAGTAGATACAAAAACCGTTGGCAGTACTATCACCAACAATAACCTTTTACCTTTTTTGATCTTTGTCTTCTCCTCCACCTGTGAATGCAGGCATCGGAATTTACAATCTGGAGAAGCACGTTTTGAGTAAAAAATTTTACTTGTAACTTTGCTTGTTATAAAATGAGTTCTCAAAATTAACTTTGAAGTAATTTTGACTGATGCAAGGAACTCGAGATTTTTGTTTCAATGCTCCACTTTTGTATTACTGGATCTTTTGCATACTTTAGCATTTGAATGGTGGATTCTACCTTTTTTGCATATGCAATGGTGACCATAAGTAGTTTCTTGGTTGTCATACAGTTCAGATCTAGTTGAGATTATTGTCCGTTGCAGCTAAATTGAGGTTTATGACTTAAATTTCTAGACTGAAACTTTTTTCTGCAGAGAAAAACCAAAAAAAGGTTAAAGAGGGCAAGAAATTGCAGGCCATTTATTTGGCGCATTGCTTACCTGCTGCTTTAGAAAGACCCCAGTTTGTGTCATTATTGGGAACCTGAAATATGCTGTAACCAAGAAGCCCATTCTTCTTTGCATAAGAAACTTTTATCTTGACAGATTCTACATCATCAAAATCAATCCAGAATGATCCAATTTTTATACAGTTCGTCACGTATGTGGAGCTGAATTTTGGTTTTACCCCGTAGCTTTTACAATACCACATGATGTATCTGCAGCTCATTGATCCATCTTGAGTTATGGCCAGGCCTCTTGCCAGTGAACCTATTGCATCGTGATTGGGGTTCACTAGTGTCCATGCATAACCATGGTATGGCAATCCCAGGACCAGTTTTTTTGCTGGTAATCCTCTTCTAATCCATTCCCTTATTCCATAGTCTGTGTTTAAATTGCTTAGTGGATCATACAATGCAGCATGTGCTCCTGTGCAGTTATCCTTTGATGGCAGATAATAGTCATACGACATGAGATGCACCCAGTCGAAATTTCTTTTGATTGAATCTATTGGGTAAATCATGAAGTCTTGTGCTGGAGAATATCGAGCTCCCATGGTCAAGATCAGCCGCGAAGTGCTGGACTTCTTTGGTTCAGAATTTACTGCTTCTCGCCACTCATCAAGAGAAACTCCCATATTGCTCATGTTTACAAAAGTATTTGGAAGAACACCAAACAGATCAAGGCCTAGAAAACAATGCTGTCTGGCAACCTTTGTAGAAGATTCAATGAAGGACCTTCTGCGAGAAGACTTGCTGACCATTTCAAAAAATTTTGAAGAATTTTTCTCTCCTTCCCAGATGGATAAAAGGGTCATAACAGATGGATTTTTTTGCCTGACAATTTCTGTGAAGGTAGACATGTAGGGTTCATTAGATGAAGATACAGAGATCTTGTAGTTGGAAGAATTTGTGTGCGCAAAGGCACAAGATAGATGTGTAAATAGTGCTGAATTGATGTCTGGAACTGGAAATTCACTACCTGAATACCAGTAACCAGCTTTTATCCAGGCCTGTGTGATTGGAAAGATTATGAAGAAAACAAAAAGCTTGAGTTTGATCAACATGGTTGAAGCAGCCGGGGGCAAGGCAATATGCAAGTGTTGTTCCTAACAGCAGACGGAATTTTTTGTCCGCCTTGGAGTTTGATTTTGGATATTACCAAGCTAGACTACATATAGAATTCTGATTACCAGCATTTTTATTGAGGAACAAAAGTCCCACATTGTAAAAATACTAAATAAAATCGGTGGTTGTGGAAATATCAAGAGTGCATCCATTTATAATTTTCCCATTATTGATTTGAAACCGGTTGTGGAAACATCTGCCATTAATGATTTGAAACCTTGTCTAACCTGTGGAAATAGCAAAGCAAGTAGAGATAGAAAGAACCACGTATTCCAGAGCAAGAAAAAAGTTATTGGAGATCTAATAATAGGCAATAGCAAGTTAGCAACTATGACTGCAAGGATTATGCCAACTTCCAATGAATGGTTGTGGAACTATCAAAAGAGCGTCCATTTATCACTTTCCCATTACTGATTTGAAACCTTCTCTAACGTGTGGAAATGGCAAGTACGTAGAGATAGATAGAACCACGTATTCCAGCGGAAGAAAGACCCTCAGACTTTGAGCACATCTACTGTGGGAAAAATTTTTCCGTTTTTTAAATTTGAGTTTTTTCTCTCTCAAAAGGCACAAGGCATATGTAACTTGAGAGCCCGAAGACCTCCTCTGGGAGGGGGTGTAAATGGGTAAATAAGGGGTCAAATTTAGCTCTTTTTACCCAATCCTCCCTTCACCCACAAAAATTTTCACAAGTCAATTTTATCTCGTCACGTGTTTAATACTAGTGTCAAAAGTAAACATACTATTAACTAGAAAATGAAAAAAATTGAAAAATGTATGTGTAGAAAAAATAAATAGGAAAATTTTCACAACGAAGGCACGAAACAACATAATAAATGTAACTGTACGCCACATGACTATATAGTGTCATAGGGTGTCATATGTATGACACTAGATCAAGTTTACATATTAATTAGTTGATGTTAAATAGCTTGGAACAATGGAATGTTAGTTCATGCAACTGTTCAAGTCAAACAATGCAATATTTATACTCATTCCCCCCCCCAACCCCCCATGCAAGAAATCGATTTTTCCCCCACTTTTTTCCCTACACTAGAAGTGCTCTTAAATTAGTGACAAATGGGCCTATCGTATCTTTAACTTTAATCACACAAAAAGAAGTTATTAAAGATCTATTAATAGGCAATAGTAACTATGACTCTACAATGATCGCTTATTTTAAAAGTTCTTCATGACTGGACCGGAACAGGGGTAGAAAGAGAGTATGTCTTTAGTAGGGCTCATATTAGGCACTCACTGATATTTCTATTGAGAATTTTCTGATGATCTTACAACAAATGTGATGCTCCTTCATAGAGGAGTTGTCAATGCAATTTTTACTAACCTTTGCAATCGTGAAATGGTTACTTTTTTGAAAGGAATTTTGAACTTATAAATGTATACTCCAATGTACTTAAAAATACAATTATCACACTATATTATATGTGTGTGTGTGCGCACGTGTTTCAGGAAGACATTTTACATGCAAAATAAAGCATGAATTTTATATTATGGAATTGAAGACTGCCCCAACTCAAGAGGGAAAAAAATCATCTCTTTTATTTTCTCAAGGGTTTTGAAATATTCTTTTTTCTCAATTCGTTTATGTTAATTTTAATGTTAGACTTTTATATTTAATGAAAAGGATAAATTTCACCAAAGGTTCCCGTGAATGAGATTGTAAAATATCTTCCAGTTCTATCTCATATATAAATTATGAAATAAATAAAATACTAAGGCCGGCAGACTAATTTATATATTTAGGTGAGTTTTTCTATTAGGGATGAGGGATGAGGGATGAGGCTTCAAGAAGTATTGTGGATGTAACAATCCATTTATTTAGGGGCCACAAGGCATATCGTGTTTTCAAGCTAGTCATCGTATTTGGCAAGAGCCTCCTTCCTCTGTAGGAATTCTAGTTTGATTATTATTATTATTATTATTATTATTATTATTATTATTATTTGCAACCCAATTTTAATCAGATGATCAAATAGTCTTATAGTTGATTATTAATAATAATACTTAAAAATAATACTCCTATAAGTATTTTTCCTTTAAAAAAATAATGCTATGTGAGAGAGAGATTCTTTGTAACTATTATTAGATTGGGAATTCATGTCAAGCTCATTACCATGTAGGAAATCTAGACCATGTTCCTTGTGGAATACTCAAAGTCAATCGTCATTAATTAGTTGACATTATCAAGTGACATAAATAGTCAAGCCAAGCAATCAAGTTCTTCTGTTTATGCCACGTTTACGAGTTTCTTCATTCAACATAAGACTTTTTAATTTTCTTGTCATTTAACTACGTGCATGTTTTAGACTTTTAATGCCACTTGTCATGGCATGTGCGTCACATATAATATTTTTCTTTCACTGTTTTAAACCATTCTTGAGTGCAATGTATATGTCATTAAATTATTATATTTTTCTTAACAAATATAGATTAATTTACAAAAAAAAAAAAAAAAGAAACTATATTATAAGACTTAGGATGCATTCCCTCGGCAATTTGCTCCCATTTATTTTCTCGCAAAAAAAATTTACACCCTTATTTTATAATGTTAATTCCCCAAAAATCTCGACGTAAGATGGTTTCCATTTTCCTTGATCACCACCCAACCAGCCAAACTAAGGAAAATCTACAAATACGTTAAACGAAACTTTGACCATAAGAAACAAAAGTTTGCCCAATCAAATTCTTCAATACATTTTTATGAACATAGGAAATGGCATGACCTTTTGCCATCAATCAAAACAAGTATATATGGAATACATTATTATGATCAATATTTTATAAGTTTAATCTCAAAAGATGTCGTTTTATCTTTAATTAAAAAATGATTTCTAATGAGTCAGATCGAGTTCTGTGTATGAAAGTGTTTTTAATTCATATATTATGATTATATTTTAACAATCAGACTCTATACACAGAGCTCAATGTGACGCAGTAGAAACATTATCAATCAAAACCTGCAAAGTTGGAATTGTATCATTTATGAAAACCTAAAAGGCAACCAAAAAGGCCATAACAACATATATCAAATTTACCACCCATGTCACTGAATCAACATAATACCATAATAACATATCTTTAATCAGATCACCCCCAAATTATAATTCCTTCATCAAATCCACAAATTATTTGAGCATAAACTCTATGTCTCTATATATAGAAAGAGAATTGAGATTCCGGAATCAATTTCCCACCCAAAAAGATTTCGGAATCCCTTTTTCTATTTTCTTTTTTTTTCACCTACTACATATCAATCGGTAACTGTCCATTATATATTTTATTTCTATCTTTTTCTCAATATTCGTTTAGTATTATCTATCTGGTTTTTGATTTTTTAAAAAAATATCTATTTTTTATTATTTCTGTTAGTCCTTATAGTACGTTTTCCATTATTTGCCTACTATTTTGTTTTCCCAAATTTCCCACATATAAATATATATAAACAAGTATTTGGCTAAAATTTAAATTATTTGTTAGATTATAATTTACTATGTATTATTATTTTATTATTTTTTTATAAAAAATAAATAATTTCGGCATGATTTTTATTTTTTGATTTTTAAAAAAAAAAGTGAAACCAAACCCTGAGGGACCCTTTTCGCGAAACAATTTGTAACTACAGGCATCACTTCACTGCCTTCATTTTGAGGTAGATCTCTGTTTGCTCATGCTCTGCTTTGCTATCAGTTAATGCCTTCGGCTTTGTGTTAGTTTTGCTTACACCAATTGTTAAGAGTTTCCTTCTTAAATATCTGTTTCGGAGAATGTTTCAGTCTATTCTCACTTCTGGTTGAATTTATTGAATGTGTGTTCCACAAATTTGGGAGTTGGATTTTATGTTTATATATATCTCTAACTTATGGAGGGTTTACTAAACGTTATGTTTCCTGTAGGGACCATAGGGCTATGAGGTTGTCCTGTGAGAATTTTCTCTGATGTTTTTGTTCATCGGAAACTGAGTGTTACCAATTTCTGTACAAATCTCAGCATAGCTTGCAACAACCCAAAATAATAGATATATCTTGAGGGTTATTGTTTCTTCTTTTATCTATAGAACGGGTAATTTGTCTTGCAATTGGGCTCTAATTTTGATTTGCGTAATGGTATGAGATGTCCCTCTGCATCTTTTGGCACTTTTCTCCTCTTCACAAAATTTTGCCCAATTTTAGTAATGGTTCCACTATCAGCCCTCAAGATGGGGATAATGCATAATGATTTACTGATGTTGCCAAGGATGGGAAGGAAAAAGTTAACACTACAAATGGGGAGTTCATGATCTTAGGCAGTAGAATGAAATAAAGTATATATTATAAGAAGTGTGTCTACCTTGAAAATGCTGGTATTATGATAATATGACCTAGACCTCCAATCAATATCTTGAAAAAAATAGAGATAGATTGTAACAAATGGTCAAGAACATGTTCGGTTTTGTGTTCCCAATCAGTGTTCCAGTAATGTTGTGATTTGTTTACCCCAACTTTCATTTCAGTCCAGCCCCACAAAATTCATTTATATTCTCTCATGTCAGGCATCATGCATCATGTTAGACTGTATATGCAGAAAGGTCCAACACACTAGTGCAATTTGTATGGTGCGTAAAATAACCATATATGTCTGTAATAGGGGTTTCAAGCATTCCTTCAGGTGGTACTTCTAGATTGTGATTTCCAGAGTGTATTTATCTTCAAATGTAATTAAAATCTTATCCCTTTCCACTCAATAGATCTACCTGATCTCATATAGTACAATGCAAGAAGGCAAAATGCAATGGGATTGATAGATGTCTGCCAACAACCAAATCTGGTGAGCAGATATGAAATAGTTTGAAAAGTGCATAGGAGAAATGCATCAAATTAAGCTTTAACTGCCAGAAAATATCAAACATCCAGGGATTGATTTCGTCTGAAACCTGAATCATTATCGGGGTAGTAGTTGGGAAGTAGTTTCCATAGTGGCCGAACAAACTTCTGCATGTGGACAACAATATTCTTCTTGTTCTTCTTTAGTAGTTGCAAAAGCAGGCCTGCTTGGAGATGGCACGATCTCAGTCTCATTTTTGAGCATTGATGAGACCTCCAACATGGAAGGCCTATCTTCCCACCTTTCTTGGACACATAACAAAGCCACTTGCATGCATCTCTTCAGTTTGCATGTTGTTGAAGTATCATCAAGTGACGGATCCAAAAATTCATCACTCTTGTCATTTCTCCAAAGTTCATATGCCTGAGAAGATTTACAGTCTTTTGTTAGCTCTGCAATCCTAATTTAAAGAAGCAGCCTTGAGAAAGAACTGTCAGTTACTCACGTGTTCTAGAACTGTTTGATTCTTATGCACACCATATAGAACGGACATCTTCTTGCCACTTATGATTTGTAGGAGTAGCACGCCGAAACTATATACGTCATACTTTCTGGAGTACATACCTTGTTTTACATATTCTGGTGGAACATAGCCACTGAATAGCAATGGAGAAAAATTTTAGCATATAAAAACTTTACCATATTTTCATAGGAGCTTAGAGTTGCTTGGCTTACTATGTGCCAACAATCTTCCGTGTACTTGCTTCATTTTCACCTTCTTCAAAAACTCTAGCTATACCAAAATCTGATATTTTAGGCTTCATGTAATTGTCCAATAAAATATTGCTAGCCTTCAGGTCCCTATGAACCACGGTGAACATCGAGTACTCCTAGAGATAAAGAAGCCCTTGACAGACCCCCTCGATGATTTGTACCTGTTTCTCCCAATCTAAACACCTACGCTTCACCGGATCTGCATCAAGTTGAGTCGAATGATTAATTATTTCTTATGCTCATGAAATGGCTAAAGTGGGACATTATTTGACGCAAAGCTACAACTCATACAAATCACTAATTTCTGAAGGTCAAGTTAGTTTCTGTTTTGTGACTGATAGTAAAGCTCCTCTTCAAGGATGTCAGAATTGATGATAAGTTGCTATGTTAGGAAAATGACGGGAAGCTTCTTGAATTTCTAGACTATGAATTCTATTACATCCTTGGTCGGTTTGGATATGTAAATTGGGGAAGCAACTCTGTTGTGTCAGGATGTTCCTCATTAACTAGGTATAATCTGTGCAAGATGGTCTGTTCTTTTCAAAATATATTTAAAATGATTTTTATTTATTTAGTTTTAGATTTGATAAAACAGAATGCATTTGTCCTGCTAAGCCATCTCCTCAGCGAGCACAGTAGGAAGCATAATTGGTTACCGAATAGATACATATCCAAGCTCTTATTTGGCATGTACTCGTATACCAGCATCTTTTCTTTCCCTTCTGTGCAAAATCCCAGAATCTTCACTAAGTTGACATGCTGTAGTCTTGTTGCAAGCGCAACCTCATTTTTGAATTCCTCTATCCCTTGCATTGAACTTTTTGAAAGTCTTTTTACTGCTACCTCTTGTCCATCTTGCAACTTACCCTAGTCAAAGCACTGCATAATTAGTTCACTGAAAACGATGGCGCATTACAGCTCTTTGAACGAACTTTGTTATAATCTACTGAGATTTCATTAGATTAATTCAAAAATTTCTTGCTTTCTTTCATATTATGTATCTCCAGCCTTTTCACTTTTGCCAATTTTCCCATCTTCTACATTTTTTGGGCTTGAATATCTAAAATCAATCAGCAACCTCAAATTTGCCATGCATTTACGAGTTTCCATTGCGTTAGAGTATAAACCCATAGATATATGGCTATTACCTTATATACAGGTCCATATCCGCCTTGACCAAGCTTGTTTTCACCGGAGAAGTTATCTGTGGCCGCTTTTATTTGATCGAAAGAGAAAGCCTGCAAATTGGGATGCACTAATAATTGTCCTGATCCTGAAGCTGTTTTTCCTCTGGCTGCATGACATTAAAGAGAGAACACAAAAGTTAAATTTCTTAGTTTCGTTGAAAGTAGGACAATGGTAAACACGTTGGATGCTACCTTTTAAAATGATTATTTTCTTTCTCCGGCAAAATATTGCTGTTCCAAATAGGAGAATAGATACAAAAACTGTTGGCAATACTGTCGCCAACAATAACCTTATACTTTTTTTATCTTCATCGTCTCCTTCACCTGTGAATGAAGTCATCAGAATTTACAATCTCATCTAGAAGCATGTTTTGAGAAAACTTCAAAATTTTACTCGTAACTTTGCTTGTTATAAAATTATTTTTCAAAATCAATTTTGAAGTAATCTAGACGCATGCAAGGAACTCAAGAATTTTGTTTTGATGCTTCAGTTTTGTACTACTGGGATCTTTTGAGTATGTTAGCATTTGAATGATGGATTCTACTTTTAATTGCATACAATGGTGACCATAAGTAGTTTCTTGGTTGATACAGTTCAGATCTAGTTGAAATTATTGTCTTATGTCAGCTCGATTGAGGTTTATCACTTGAATTTTCATTTAAGTTGCTAGGCTGAAACTTTTCCGGCAGAGAAAAACCAAAACAAGGCTAAAGACGGCATGAAAATTCAGGCCATACAGTTGGTGCATTGCTTACCTGCTGCTCTAGAAAGACTCCAATTTATGTCATCGTTAGGAACCTGAAGTATGCTGTAACCAAGAAGCCCATTCTTCCTTGCGTAAGAAACTTTTATCTTGACAGCTTCTACATCATCATAATTAATCCACCATGATCCAATTTTTATATAGTTGGTCACGTATGTGGAGTTGAACGTCGGTCTTACTCCATAGTTTTTACAGTACCACATGATGTATCTGTAGCTCATTGATCCGTCTACACCAAAGGCCGGGCCTTGTCCATCTTCATCAAAGGCCGGGCCTCGTGCTGGTGAACCTATTGCATCGTGACTGGGGTTTACTAATGTCCATGCATAACCATGGTATGGCAATCCCAGGACCAGTTTATTGGCTGGTAATCCTCTTCTGATCCATTCCCTTATTCCATAGTCTGTGTTTAGATTGCTTAATGGATCATATAATGCAGCATGTGATCCTGTGACATTACCCTCTGATGGCAGATAATAGTCAAATGATATGAGATGGACCCAGTCAAAATTTCTTTTGATTGAATCTATTGGGTAAATCATGGACTCTTGTGCTGGAGAATATCGAGCTCCCATGGTCAAGATCAGCGGTGAGGTACTCGTGTTTCTTGGTTCAGAATCGACCGCTTCTCGCCACTCGTCAAGAAAACTTCCCATATTGCTCATATTGATAGGGGTGTTTGGAAGGACACCAAACAGATCAAGGCCTAGAAATCCATGCCGTCTGGCTGCCTTGATAGAAGATTCAATGAAGGACCTTCTGCGAGAAGACTCGCTGACCATTTCAAAAAATTTTGAAGAATCTTCCTTTGCTCCCCAAATGGACAAAAGGGTTACAACTGATGGATTTCTTCTGCTGACAATTTCTGTGAATTTCGACGTGTGTGTTTCGCCAGATGAGGTTACAGAGAGCTCGTACTTGGAAGTATTTATGGATGCAGAGGCACAAAAAAGATGTGTAAACAGTGCTGAATGGATGTCAGACAATAGAAACCCGCTAACAGAAAACCAGTAACCGGCTTTAATCCAAGCCTGTGCAATTGGAAAGATAACGAAGGAAGCAAAAAGCATGAGCTTGATTCTCGACATGACTGAGGCAACCGGGGTAAGCAAAATGCTCGAACTCGTAGTTGGAAGTATATATTTCTTACAGGCTAATATCATATAAGTTCGGCT
This sequence comes from Nyctanthes arbor-tristis, assembly GCA_963692815.1. Classification (NCBI taxonomy): domain Eukaryota; kingdom Viridiplantae; phylum Streptophyta; class Magnoliopsida; order Lamiales; family Oleaceae; genus Nyctanthes; species Nyctanthes arbor-tristis. The sequence goes on along the minus strand of CAVNYN010240939.1, from coordinate 40,407 downwards.
ATAAAAACAAATTGGATTTAAATTCGAAGCCCGACCATCAATTACAGGGGCTCACGTCACTTGACACTCAAGTGACGAGGCCTCTTGTAATTAGTGATTGGGCTTTGAATTCAGAGTTTGAACTGTTTCTATAGAAAATCTAAACAGCAAACTGTTTTTATGTCTGCCGGCACATTTGACTGTGGATTTTATAGAGTGTTTGACAACTCACTCGAATTATAATCTAAATTATAATTTATCACACAGTATCATTTCATTAGTTTCACTTTTTTTAAAATATTAAAAAGTAAAAGTCAAACTGTAAACTTTTACTTTTTATAAAAGTAACTAATAAAATAATGTCACGTAACAAATTATAATTCAGATTATAATCTGAATAGTTGTCAAACACTTTGTTAGTAATTTCCAAGCTAGAGTACATGTGCTGTGGTGAATGCTAGGTGGTTGTCCCTCCCACCTGTAAAAACACGACACATCAACCCACTTTTACAAGTAAACAATTTTCATTTCACTATGCCAAACAACGCCTGACTAAAAATCCTCTGCTTTCAACTCACATTGCACAACCATCACAAGTGTCAAACCAGCCATTGTCGTCACCAACACCACATGTTCCGTCGTCAACACGTTGGCATTTTTAGTGTGTGTCTCCACCGGAAGCACCGAATACGAGTTGTGGTCAATGGGGGTCATAACTCGTACGTTAACTCTGCGAATCACTTTTCAGAAGACACTTTCCACTCCCTTTCCATCAAAATTCCATCTGCATTTAACCAATTTTGTATCAATTTACTCGATTATATGAAATTTAGCTTTTAGATTTATGCAATAGAAAACAATCATCATTTTCAAAAAGCACCAAGTACAGTAAAATATCTGCCTATACGAGGCTGATGTGCAGGTGGAGTTGGCGGCAGCTAAGGTGTAGGTGGAATAGGTGGCGGTGGTGGTCGGCCTGCAAGGTGGGGGTGATTAATTTCCTAAAGGTTGCATTAGGGATTGTGTGGGTTAATGAGATGAAAATTTGTGAGGTGTGAAAGTAAAATGAAGTGTTATGTCTTTTCTTGGTAAAGTAAGGAAAAAAATTATGTACTATATCAAACTTAACCATAAAAACTCACAAATGGATGTTGGACTTAAATTAAATAATCAATTCAGACTCAATTGAAAACCGACATATGTGAATTCAAATGTGAATTCTTAATTGATTAGAAATACTAATTTTGAATTACTAAATTTTTTTCCATGAACTAGTTTTCGAGAGACGATAGCTCACGCGTTATTACGAGACAGCAAATTTTGACTGATTACTGGACTTTTAACAACTTCCATACGGCTATAATACCGACTACCAACGGATGGTTGTGGAAATTCCAACAGTGCATCCGTTTATCAATTTCTTATTAGTGATTTGAAACCTCGTGCAACGTGTACAAACAACAGATAATCAGATAGAGATGGAAAGACCCTCAAGAGTAACAAAATGGCGATTCTCCTGAGGGAAATTTCTAAAGGACTCATGCTTGGATTTGTTATGGAGCTCAAGAATCAATGAAATATTGATATGTGGTGTGTATCCTGTGAGGTGTCAATGTCTAATTAGAAATTGAGTCCCGTAAAAAACTCAAGCTGGGTTCTATAGCTGGACCGCTCTCTTGAGTCTTGCCACATATGGTCCGAGCATTTCCAACGTATGGTAGTTATGATGATATGATTGTTGAACAAAATACACACCGAGAAACTATCTTAAATGAGCAACTACCCTAACTCAAACACTCACAAACAGTGGAAGAGATCAACTAAAGTTGTATTACTAAGGTGTATCACTATTTCTTTCAATTCAAATGTTGGCACCTCTCAAATACACAAGAATTGTCTTATAGCTTATATGGAGCTAAACAATAAATCACATTGGTCAAACAAATCCCATTGGCCAAAGAGTAACAAGGCCTACAAAGACTTAATACTTCAATTTAGACCCCAGACACAAATAGATGTTGCTTCCAATTTTAGACTTCTTTTCGTAGTGGTCAATAACACTTCAATCATCGACAACTGCTTATGAAGGTGAATTTGATCATCATTGCCTCAGAATTATTGGGCATCAAAATCCCATCAATCCTCCACATGATACCTAATAATCCTGAAAACACCAAAGACACAAAGTCAAAAAACTTACCACACACAAGATATCCGAGAACAAACTAGAAATTAAAGGCCTTACCATTTCCACAAACAAAGTATCGATACATGCTAACAATATTATCACAGTGGGTTAAGGTCAAGCCCAAGTATCAATATATACACAGTGAGCTAATCTATGTATACATAATTATCATGTAAGTATCTTTAGTCAAACAACATATACTCGCTAAAGATAATGCGAAACACACAAAAAGTTCGCACCAATGTACACAAAGTACATGTAAATGTAACACAAAGTAAACATTTTTCAAGTAAGTGAATCATGAGCAGAAAATAACACACAGTTATTAATAACAACACATGGTATAATGAGAACACAAAGGGGTATAAATTCACAGAGATCCAACAAACACGTTTTTACCAAGGTTGTTAAAATCGTCTTTTTGGATCGAATCGGTCAAGGGTTTTGAAAATTGAATCAATGAATTGAATCGTAAATCGTAAGATTCTACTAAAAATTAATTTAAAATTACTAAAAAATATGAAAAAAAAGAAATATTTAGTAAGAAATTAAATAATAAAAATCATATGTATAGTGTTAATAAACAAGTAACAAACTAATTTATAACATAATCTATAATTATAGTGTGGATTTAATTTTGTAATAATGTTTTTTGGAATCAAATTTTGTAATAATTATAGTATGCTTAATAATTTTTTTAAATAAAGATAATGTGTAATTAGGTCAATAATAATAACAATTAATCAACAATAATAATAAAACAAAAAAAAAGGAATGAAGGAGATTTGTCATATATATATATATATATGTACAAAGTCTTTCGTCATATATATATGTGTGTATATACACACATTAATTAAATATTAATAAAATATATTTAGGAAAAAGTGAATGAATTATTCAAAACATTTGAATGTGCTGCTGGTCAACTGTTACGGTGAGGGAAAATTTTCAAAGCACAAAGGGCCAGCGTTGCGAACGTAAAAAGTCTTCTTCCACACTTTCTTCCAGCATTGGGAACATAAAGTCTTCTTCCACACTTTCTCCCCTCTTAGTTCCTCTTCTTCTCTGCAACTAGCGCCGGTGGTGGTCGTGAGCACTAACAGCTCCTTCCATGTTTGACAACTTCATCGTGCAACAAGGAACCATATTACCACCGGAAACAAGCTTCAGGTCACTTTAGTTGACTACCCAACACTCCAATTTAGTCAATTTGCAGCAGAAAGTCAGAAACTGAGTGAAATCGCGAGAATCGCTTGGATCGCGATTTTATACGATTCTAGTACGATTCACATACGATTTTATGAATATGTGATTTTGCATCCGATTTTATTCGTTTTGGTGAGGTTGAATCGTAAAATCGTGCGATTTTACAATTTGGATCGTGATTTTAACAACTTTGGTTTTTACAAAGAAAACACATCATGCATAATATAAAGTAAACCGTCACCCAAACACAACAAATGCAAATATGATAACATGGAAATAATATCTCTTCTACCCTTCCCATTGCGTGTAGCTCGATTTAATAGAACAAAACTTTTATCCCATCATCATCCCACTCACTCAATTGCTCACACTCTACACATCTAACTGGCACACCAACTAAAGATCTCGGGTCATGATGTACCTCTATCACTATATCATCTCTCCCTCACTATATGGACAATAGGCCTCCACTAGGGACGGAGCCCATTAAGGTGGACTGCACTCAGCTCCCAAGCGGTCCACTTAAACTTGGGCTAGACCACATTGGCCCGAGTAAAAAAAATTGTAATCAAGCCAAAAAATAAAGGTTTCTGGCCCAAGAAAGGAATTAAACAAACTAAGATTCTTAAGCCCAAAACAAATATAATATCTCCATTTATTAGGGATGACAATTTGAACCGACCCAACCATTAACCTGTGGTGCCCCTCATCGAACGGGGCAAAGAAATGCCGCCCCGCGCATTGGCGGGGTGGATCGGCGCTTGATCCCCAACACGGGTCGTGGGGAGAGGCAGATCGGGGTCGCCCCGATCCGCCCCGCCCCGTTTAGTGTTTTTTAAAAAAAAAAGAAAAAAAGAAAAAAGTAATTATAAAACCTCAAATTTTACTAAAAATATTTTTTGAGGAAGTAGTTAATTTCAAGTAGCTTAGAACCGTCAAAATTTACCACCAAATCCCACCAAATCCTAAAAAAAAAAAGAAAAAAGAAAAAAATATTTAAACGGGGCAATAAACAGGGCAATTTACTGCTCCGAACCGCCCCGCGCCCCACCCCGAATCCACCCCGTTGCCATCTCTACCATTCATCCCCTAGCCCAAATGCCCAACACAGTAGAAAAATCGAGGAAAAGCAGACGTTCTGTTATGCTGCTACTGCCATTCGGTCTCGGCTTCTGCTTCTCGGTTCTTCCACTTCAACTTCGAGCTCGAGTGTTCAAAAACTTCATTCCAGCGACTTGAAGGGTGGCTACCAACTGAAAGTAAATTTCTATTTCACTTGAAATTTTGTACTTGTGTGTTTTATTATTTTCGGGTTTATTCAAGATTCTTTATTTATAATGAAATTTGGAAGGCTTTTGATTGAATTAGATTAATTTGATAATTTATTTACTCCCTAAATTTGCCTATATGTTGTTTGGTAGTTGCTATTAGAAGTCTTGTAGATAATTTCATATTCAACAATGTATTTGCTCTAGACTTAACAATTTAGGGATTGGGAAGTTATTAAGTTAGTAATATACAATTTGGAACTGGGGCCTTTTTACTTTATTTGAGTTTGTTTGAAATAATTTTAATTACTTATTACATATTGTTCATAGTTTAAGGTATGGAGAGATTCTTTAAAAAGAATGAACGATAGCCTTCTTGTTTATGTAGAGAAAGATATATAAAACGTTTTCAAAGTATGGAAACCTATAAAGAACAATTGTAAGGTACCTCGCAAAGAGTGGGAGTTTATTAATGAATTATTTTACATTTTTTCACTTTGAAAATTTTAGACCACACTCACCTAAATTCCTGGCTCCGTCTTTGGCCTCCACCTAATCTAAGTTGACTGGAGCTTACCTAGGACTCCACTCTAGTTCACCTATAGCTCTATATATGCGTTCACTGAGAACTCTCTACGAGCTAACTCAGAACTCCCCACCTGGCCAGGACTTTCTCTTATATAGAAGAATCTACTACATCCTTACATGCATGTCACCAATGCACCTTTACCCATCTATAGCATCTCATATCAACCTTACCAGTCAGACCACTTTATGCTACTCTACCTTATCAAATGCATCATCTACCTACATGTATAATGATCACACACAACATTCGTGCAAACATTCAAACTAAAATTATACAGATACAACAATACAAGCAATCACTCATGAAAACAAAAGATGCAAAAATAAAGTTACACACGGAGAGTAGACATCAAAATGCCCTACTCGGGTCATAACCCGATGAGGACACCGCATTGCACTCATATCTAATCTTCCCCTTCTGTTTACCTTTCTCTATAGGGGCAGTCTCTCAAGAAATGTCTAATCTTCTTGCATCCATAACATCTCTTGTTCTTCGCTCTTGACTTACGTTGACTTCTATCTTTCCTTTTACCATCATCCTCGTCAAACTGATCGCTGTCATATTCAGAGTCATAGCTGTCGTCTTCAGACTTATCGCTATTATGGCTCCATCGACTCATTCCATGTCCACCTCTCATTGTGTGAACTTTACCACTACTTCTCTTGTTTTTTCAGCCCTTAACTCCAACTCTTTACTCTTCAAATAGTCAATAACAATATCAGTAGTAAAAGTGTCTCTCCTACACTTGATAGCATTTTTCACATCTTGGTAAGTATCAGGAATAACATTCAATAAAATGATTACTTTGTACTGCTCAGGCACTTTTTCACCACATTTCAAGATGTCTTGCACCAATTTATTGAAAATATCCAAATTGTCATCTAAATCCTTAATTGAGTCAATCTTAACATTGAAAAAACTCTCTAGTAGATAAAGCTTGTTTGGAGTTGATTTTGACACATAAAGATCCTCCAACTTCTTCTAAAGAGCTTTTGTAGTCATGTTTGCCAATCTTTCTCAAAACAGCATCAGACAGGTGTAAAATGATATAACTATAAGCAAATTCATCTATTCATCCTTTTCACCTTTTGTCAAATTTGGGGGAAATTTTCCATCAGCGCCTTTTGAAACATTTTGTAGTATAAGAAGTCTTTTCATCTTTTTTTGCCAAATTAAAAAATCACACTTCCCATCAAAGACCCCAACACATAGCGTAATGATGTTATCTCACCAAATAAGCACAAAACACGCAAGAATAACAATCACACAAGTAACCACAAGCAAAGTACAATAGTCCGGGTCAAAAACAATCGCAACCATACCACACAAAGTAGCTAAGCAACAAAAGTCACCACAATAAGTATGTTTCTCACCATCAAAACTCACATAAATAGTAAGTTTATCACAAATAATCCCACAAACACTTTTAACAAACTCTAATGAACATGGATTAATCACAAATTAGCCCCTAAACAATTCACACAAGGTAAACAAAAGTTCAAGAATACAATACCAAGCAGACCAGTCAATATGGTCAGTTAAACACAAGATTAAGCTCTGAAAATTTCAAATTTCAAATTTTGGGTTCGGTTTTCTTGTCGAGAAAACACACAGCCGCCTTCAAACTTGACTCATTTTTTACACACAACTCTGATTTGAAATATGAAAGCACTTCCAGAATCATCTCGTCGAGACGAAGAAGTTGCAATTGGACCGGTCATTGAACGATTCCTCACACGCCACCATGCTTGGTGGAGACAGAAGGTTGTTCCCGACGCGTCGTTTACACGCGCTGCGGTTTGACATTTTCCGACCTCACCCCGTCCATCGATCAAAAGCGCCTTACCGCTAGGAGTCAAGCGGTAGTCTGGGTTGTTACTAACTCCTTCTGGATCAGTAAAAAAATGGACAAATAGATTTAAGTTTCTAGTCTTCGAATTTCCTTGTCTTATTCAATAAATCTGAGTTTTCCTTGTCACTTTGAATGCTGTGGCGTTTTCCCAATGGTAAAAATATTCTTCATTGTGTTTCTTTAGTTACTGTGACGTTTTTCAGTGCTAACATTGTTACCAATTTCTTTTTTTTTCCTATTTTACTTTTTGCTTTTTTTTTGGGTTGTTTTGTTACAATTTACCAATGATGCTACCGTTTTCTTTTTCTTTTTTTTTTTTAGATTGATTTTTTTTTTAGACGTGGTGTTGATTGATTGTGTTTGGTACCTCATTCCTATTGTTTTTTTTACCATGATTTTTCTCAATGGTACATTTTTCTCTCCAATGATTGACATGATTTTTCCCGTGTGAAAAAATATTGTTAAAATTAATTTTTGCTTCAAGTTTCAAATTTTTGGTGATTTCCAACCTAAAGATGTTGTTTCCAAGCTCTGATACCAATTGTTGAACAAAATACATACCAAGAAATACAAGATGGATAATAAACAAATCACATAGGCCAAACAAATCTCATGGGCCAAATAGTAACAAGGCCCACAAAAGCCTAATACTTCAATTTAGACCCGAGACATAAATGGGTGCTGCTCCTAATTTTAGACTTCTTCTCATAGTGGTCAATAACACTTCAATCATCGCTAATGACCTATGAAGGTACGTTTGATCATCATCGCCTTGGAATTATTGGATATCAAAATTACAACAATGATAATTGACCGAAAAAAAGTATGTCTCGCACATTAAATAAATATTTGACATTGTTATAAAGAATGTTCCAGTATTTAATCTATCTAATCACTAGATTTCTCCCTATTTCTCTTTTCAAAAAATACTCTCACCATCTAACAAAGATATTCCCCTTTCATTTTTCACATAGATTAAGAAAGTGTCATTTAATGTTATTAGAAATTAGAAATGTATAATTTAACAATATATTTCCTAATATAGCATTTGACTTATTTAATATTTCACTTTAGTTGTTCTTTGTTATTGATTACTATACATTATAAATGATAGTATATTAGAAAACTGAAAAAATTAACTTAGAAAAGAGGAATATAATTTGGGATAGATAAAAGAAAAGGGGGATATCTTTTTGGGACAGAGGAAGTAATAATTTGTCCTATCAAAAAATAAAAAAATTGTTAAATATACAATGTGGATATTCTTGCATTGTAGAGTTTATTGAATTTAATGCTCTTGGTCACATATACACATCATCATTATTGTATTAGAGATGCTATGAGGATTTGTATGGAAATGATTTTCTCAAAATTATTTTTCACTCAAATTTTTGCCAACTACTCCATCTATCCCACAAAGATATTCCATTTTTATTTTTCACATAAATTAAGAAAATATCATTTTATGTTATCGAAAATGTACAATTTAACAATATATTTCTTAATATACACTTTAATTTATTTAATATTTCAATTTAGTTGTTCATTGTTATTTATTACTATGCACAATAAATGAGAGTATATTAGAAAAATAAAGAATTAATTTTAAAAAATTGAATATAATTTAGGACGGATAAAAAAAAGAAAGGAGAAATGTCTTTTTGCAACTGAGAAGGTACATATTTACCCATTAAAATAATTTTACAAGTTTTAGGTTGTTGAGGAAATTTCTAAGAAACTAGGACTGTGTTTTTACGGAGCCCAGTTTCCAATAAGATAGTGTCATGTGGTATGTGTCTGTGATTGGAGACCGGGCTCCGTAAAAAACTAGGGCCAGTTTCCATAACAGGACCGAGGTTGTTGATACCCTTTTTCTAGAAATGAATTTCCTTTCCTTAGAGAGGAAAAAAATGAAGCGGAAGAAGAAAGAAAAAGGAAAAAAGAAAAAAAAAATTATACGTAAATTTGTAATTTTTTCATTACTTCTCAACCACATATTCTCGTACAAAAATCACTTCAAAAAATCAATTCTTCAAAAATCATTTTCACATGGGCCCTGAATCTTTAATCACCCAAAAAGAACATTACTGAAGATTTAATAATATGCGATAGCAACTCCAGTGCTACAAGGATTGGTTGATTTTAGATGTTGTTCATGGGTAGAATCGGAGTTGTAACTTGAAATTTTGGTAGGAAAATAGTATCCTTCAGAGGGGCTCATACACGAGAAAATATTTGGTACTCTAGAAGTGTACTATATTAGGGTGTTTCAAACTAATTAACAATTCACACATGAGTTTAAGAGTCTAAAAAATAAACCTCAAGAATTCACGTGTAAGTTCATCATTAGTTTGGAATACTTTACATATTGAGGTACTTTTAGAGTACCCGAATTTTTTTCCCTCATACACAGATAACAATTTCTTTAGAGAATTTTCTGATGATCTTACGACAGAGGGGATACCAATATCGTTACTTGGACAAGTAAGAATACAAAAATGTTGATGAAGGGTTCAAAATTACCTTAATATCTCTACACGTCAATACAAGAGAGAAAATATCAGCAAAGATAATAACGTAAATTTATACCCCTTCCGTCACCCTTTTTGTCTATATTTTATACCAAATAGAATAATTTTATGAAGCATTCGATGTTTTGCCAAGATAAAATAGATTCATTATGACAATATTACACACATGGAATTTACTTATAAAGAAAATATTTTTCTATCAATTGAACTAGATTTATACTCATGCGTTGCACGGGAAAATTATAATTGTACTTTTTTCTTAATTATGATTAATTTTCCCTAAACAACATATGATTACTTTTATGTATTATTATTAATTTATGTAATTTTCATGTTTTTTAGGTTTATTGGTTTCCAATAAAAAATATTTTTAGAGTATATTATATAGCCCAACTAATAATTATTTCGTATAATATCATTAATCTAAATTAGTGTAAAAAAATAATATCTATTTGTGTTAATTATAACGATCGAGTTAAAATTTGCTATAAATTATAGTTACATTAACATGAAATAACAAATTTACATTATTACTTGGTTAACATAACCCTAAAAAATTTCACCATACCCAAAAAAAAAAAAAAGGAGGAAAACAAACTTATAAACTTTCATATTGTTTATTTTTAAAAATAATTTGATATGTATTCCTTTCATACAACGCATGTACGTATGAGAATCTTGTAGTGTGTAAATTGTTACCTTTGTTACCTAACATAATTTCCGTAGTATGATCAGTTAGTTACAAATAACGGTAATTTCATCTAAATAGGTAATTTTTTTTTATTTTTCTTCCATGAAAGTATTTTATTAATAATAAATGAAATGAAATATGTGAATTGTTAATTTCTTAAAACATGGTATGTAAATTCTAAATACATTATATACTCAATATGTATTTCGTTAATTTCCTTCAAAAAAATTATAAAATTTCATATTATTTATTTTTTAAATAATTTGAAAGGTATTCTTCCCGTGCAATGCACGGGTGAGAATCTAGTTTACTTAGAAAGAAAATATTTTTATATCAATTGAACTAGATTTATACTCATGCGTTGCACAAGAAGAAACTTTCTTGGGTTATATATAAAATCTATATATTAATCAAAGCAAAGTAGTAAGCGGTACCTTTGTACCGCAATTTTCCTGGGCAAAAATTTGTTATCAGGGTCTTTTTTCGACATTTTATATCATAATGTGGTAACTCGTGTGGTATTATGAATTTTTCAATTTTTTAAAATTTTTTATTCTCTTCTGCCTTATCCATTTAATAACTAATAGATAATTATCATAATTTAATTTTTTAAGTTATAAGTACGTTTGATTACCTAATTATCTAGTCTAACTGATGGATAAGTGTTCATATCCTCGAAATTCGTAGCTTATAATTAATGGAAATTAAATATATATATTTTTAGATTAAGTTAAATGAAAATTATAATTGTACTTTTTTCTTAATTTTTTATGGTATGGATATTAATAATTATGATTAATTTTCCTATAAAAAATATGAGTACTTTTTTTAGGTGAAAATATATGACTGATTTTATGTATTATTAATTTATAACATTCTCATGTTGTCTGGCTCTATTAATTTCAAATAAAAAATATTTTTAGAGCACATTACACAGCTCAACTAATAATTATTTCTTACAATATTATTTATCTAAATTAGTGTAGAAAATAAAATGATATTTATTTGCGTTAAAAATAACAACTGAATTAAAATTTACTGTAAATTGTAGTTACCTTAACATGATAATAACAAATTTATATTATTATTTGGTTAATATAACCTTATAAAATTTCATCATACGAAAAAGAAAAAAAGAAAAGAAAAACAAACCTATAAACTTTTATGTTGTTTATTTTTTTAAATAATTTGGTATGTATTCTTCCCATACAACCCATGAACAGATGAGAATCTTGTAGTATGTAAATTTGTTACTTGATATAATGTTCATACTGTGATTTGTTAGTTACAAATAAGGGTAATTTCGTCTAAATAAATAATATTTTTAAATTTTTCTTCAATGAAAGTACTTTATTAATAGTAAATGAAATGCAATATATGAACTATAATTTCTTAAAACAGGGTATGCAAATTCTAGATACATTATAAACTCAGTATATATTTCATTAATTTCCTTTAAAAATTTATAAAGATTCATATTATTTTTTTTAAATAATTTGAAATATATTATTCTCGTGCAGCGCACGGGTGATTATCTAGTCTTAATAAACTATGATTAGTCATATTGCTCATCAATATATTCATTGCCCATACATCTATTATATATATCTAATCACATTTTATATAAGAATAATGCTATGTAGCGCCAGTGGTGCTTGGACCAGTCTAGGTGGCATCCAATGTAGCATCTAATAATAAGTAAAATCAAATGAATACATAAATTACCCATTTAATTCAAGTTATCATTTAATGCCAAGTACTAGTAATACTAAATAGCATTACTCTTTGTATAATCTAGTCTTAATAAACTGCAATTAGTCATATTGCTCATCAATCTATTCATTGCCCTATATATCTAAAATATATATCTAACAACATTTTGTTCATCAATCTATTTCTTATTGTATATCCATATTATAATGAACTAGACTAATTACCTCTATTTTCATCATGTGGCCTGTCGTGACCATTGGAAATCACAAAAGCCTTGGTCAACTTCTTCATTTTATTGACCCGGTAACACTTCCTACAACATATGTCAATTTATTAAATTCTATCATCTATTAGAAGCAAAATAAGAATTAGAAGCGTTTATTAAATAAGCTATTAAAATTAAAATCCTAATATATATTACATATATTATTACAAATATTATCATAAAATACATATCGAAACACAATAAAACCTCTATATTTATAGACGTCATAAAATACTTTGGTGTTTTCTCTCTCTCTTTTTTTAAATTTTTAAATTATTTTTAAACCTTTTTTTAAAAAAAAATTTAAAAAGTTTAAAGGGTATAATCGTCATTTTGTTGAAAATTTTATGAAATAGTGGCAAAAAAGACGAATTGCATACATTGATTAAAGTTTGGGGACACAGGAGAGAGAAAAAAGATTGGGGATGTAACTGATTCTTAACTTAAAGGTTGTGAACGATTTGTAAAATTAACCCTTATACTAAACTTACTGTAAATGAATTTAATTTAAATAAACTAATTAATGGTTCTCATTCACGACATTGACTCCTATAAGTCATATAAAATTTTACCTTATGATATATTTAATTATAAAATTGAAGCTACTGGAAACACTAAAAAACGAGGCTAAAAAAATAAACTAGAACATTTAAACAAAGTTTTAGGCGTTAAAAGCTTATCATAAAGCAATTTTAGACATCATTGGATTATGAATTACTGATTTAAAAAAAAAAAAGTTTGAATAACCAAATGGATTGAATAAGAAAAGCCAAATCCTATATATAGTATGAAATTTCAGATTTGGTTCAAGTACTTCCCCCCACCCTCATTAAGACAAAATGACAACTCATATTTTAATGCTTGAGAAATTATTAGGTCAACAATATACTATAAGTATAGACCATGTAAGTAATACTAAAATCGGTTTAAAGTTTTAATTGATTTCATTCAATTTAATTAAAATGTTAAAAATTAAAGAGTCGGGATAAATGAGAAATTAGAACAAATGTGTAGGGGTAAAATTGTCTAAAAATGTTTCTCCCCATATTCTCTTTTATATATAGTATAGATAGATATAGATGTCCTATTGAAACTCTAAACTAGGACGACAGACTACAATAATTTTTGCATTTTTATGTCTTTTATATTTTTTTAGCGGTTGAGGTTTTTTCTTTTCTTTTCTTTTTTTAGATGAGGAGGGGGGATTAATTTCACAAAAGGTTCCCAGCATTTGCAAAAAGTAATAATTTCATCTTTAATCCTTCTTTTTTTTCCCTTTTTTTTCAATGATGTAGGTTCTTAATATATACAAAAAACTTCTATGGACAATTTCCATTCATTTGTACATTTATATTTTTACAAGATGATCATTTTACTCTCATTACATGAAATAAAAGAAAATTAATACAAAACGCTTTTAAAAAATGCAAATGACTTAAAATAAAAGAATGAAAGAATATGTTGCCTTCTTTGACTAGTTCCTTGTAACTAGGGGTAGGCATTGAAACCAGTAAACTGGTAAACTGAACCGAATTGAACCAATTCGGGCCTGTTCGGCTCGGTTTTTTGCCTCCCCCGGTTGCTTCGCGGGTTATAGGTTGCCGAACCGAGTTGGTCCGGTTTAGTCCGCGGGTTTGACTACCTAAAACCGGTTCAACTTGGTTTAAACAAACCTGGCTGAAAACGGTTAAACTAGTTCATTAAACTTTTTGTTTTTTAAATAATAATGTTTCAGTGTTTTATTAGAGAAAGCCTAATTACAATTTAAAATTAGATTTGTAGAATCAAATCAAAATTGAAACCCTAATTAACTATTACTCATACATCATACAACATAGCTTATTCTCAAGCAACTTTTCAATAACTCAAAGTAATCACAAAAAAAAGGGTCTCTCCATCTCCTTCACTTCCGGCGTTGCTGCCTATTGCCTCTGTGGACGCTGCCGTCATTGCTCCGCTTCCTCCGTCTGAGTCCTCCGCTCGCCTGCTGCTCTTTGTCTGCCACTCTCCTGCTGCCTCCACGCCCGCCGTTGCTCTTACAGCTGCGCGTCTGCATGCCTACTGTTGTGCCTCTGCATCTTTCTCTAGAGATTTGTTTGAACCTTAAATCCTAATGTTCCAATCATAGCCCATACCTTTCTTTCTCACCTTAAAAGTATTGGGACCTAAATTGGGCCTAAAAGACAAATCGGCCAACATTTAAGTTCAAAAAAAAAAATAATAATAAATAAATACTCCAACCCGACCTAACCCAAACCGACATATTGGGTTCGGTTCCGAAGCCCGACGGGTTGGGCTCGATTTTAGGATTTTCCAAGCCGACTGGAGGTCGGGTCGGTTTCAGGTTGGGCGCTAACCCGACCTGTCTGACCTAGTGTCCACCCCTACTTGTAACTTAGACATAATACTACTGCCATCATTCCCTTCGACTTGTGTTTTTTTCGGTGTCTACTCAAGTATCTAACAACAACAAAATGTAGACATAGAAATTTGGAATAAGAGAGGTTGTGGGACAAATAAAACGGGAAGAAACTCTCTTTTTTCTTTTACCTATAATTCATTCACTGAATTGTTTCCTTAAAAAAATTCATACATTTTCAATTATTACAAATTTTATGTCACATTTCAATTGATATTACTTATTTAGGTTTGAATTTCAGAGAACTCACCACTAGAAGTGTTGTATAGGTTGTGTTAACTTGGTGGATGAAAATATGATATAAAGATGAATATGTATAAGTGTGTGAAAGAGAAAGATGTGGAGAAATCAAAATAAATTTTTAAAATTTTTGTTTTCTTATTTTCCTTTAAATGAAGGGTAAAATTGTATTTTTCAAAAAAGTAAACAGTGTAAATTGGCAAAAATTGTCTACAGAAACTTTTAGTGCATATTATACAACTTTGAAAAAAAAAAGAGTTAGGAATGAAATTATTATTTTTTTTAACAAACACTGGGGACCTTTCATGAAATTTACCCAGCAGGGGTGTTGTTCCAGCTTCCCGCCACTTGGCAGGAAAGCATAAATTTCGACTGCATGTGGTCGGATGAACAAATTCTATAGTGTTTATTGAACACCATTCTATGATGTTTATTAGACGTTATAGAGGACCCATTTTGCATGGTGTCTAATGAGCGTCTGCCACTTAACTCATATCCGATGGACACTATAGAAAAACTGGGGTCGGAAGCCTCTACGTCCAAGTCCCAATAAGATAATTTGGCGAGGGCAAAGAATAAAAACAGGGGAAAATTCTGGGGCTACGTCAACAATTATGAGGAGAAAAAAAAGTTGAAAATTGTAGCGGGAAAGAAAACCCTTTTGGCATACATTTTCTGCATGTGTTGCATTTTTGTTTAACATGATTTGGCTTATTTCACTCCCTTCTTTCTGAGGTACATCTCTGCTGCTTTGTCTATTAGTTGATGCCTCACTCAGCTTTGTGTTAATTTTGCTTACACCATTGATAAGATTTTCGTTCTCAAATATCTGTTTCGTAGATGCCTCACTTCTGATATGATTTACTCAATGTATGTTCTACAAATTTGGGAATTGGATTTATGCTTATAGATATCTCTGATTTATGGGGGGTTTAATTAGTAAATGTTATGTTTCCTGTAGGGATCTTATGACTATAAGCTCGTTCTGTGAGAATGTTATCCTTTTTTCTTTTATCTACAAAACTGGAAATTTGGCTTGCAATTGGGTTCTAATTTTGATTTTTGTAATGGTATGAGACATACTGCAGCATCTTTTATCTCTTTTCCTCTTTGCAAATCATTTTTAATTCTAGTAACGGTTTCACCATCAGCCCTCAAGATGAGGATATTGCATAATGTTTTACTGATGTCGCCAAGGATGAAAGAAAAAAGTTATTACAAATGGGAAGTTCATGGTCTTGGGCGGTAGACTGAAATGAAGAATGTATTATGAGACGAGTGTCTGCCTTGAAAGTGCTGGTATGATGACCTAGACCTCCAATCAATAACTTAAGAAAATAAATTTAGATTGTAACAAAGGGTAAAGAACATGTTCAGTTTTGTGTTCCCAATCAGCGTTCCACTAATGTTGTGATTTGTTTGCCCCAACTTTCATTTTAGTCAAGTCCCACAAATTTCATTTATATTCTCTCATGTCAAGCGTCATGCATCATGTTAGACTATATGCAAAAAGGCCCAACTCACTAGTGTAATTCGAACAGCACGTAGAGTAATCATATATGCCAATAATTTCGGTTCAAATGTTCCTTCAGGCAGTAATTCTTAGTTCTTACATGGAATTGTGGTTTTCAGAGTGTATTTATCTTCAAATATAATTACAGTCTTACCCCTTCCCACTCAGCAGATCTATCTAATCTCATACATTAGAATATGAGACAACAAAATGCAATGGGAACGATAGATGACTGCCAACATCCAAAAGTGCAGAGCAGATATGAAATTTCTTGAAAAGTGCGAAGGAGATTGCATCAAATTAAGCTTTAAATGCCAGAAAATACCAAACGTCTAGGAATTGATTTCTTCTGAATCCTAAATCATTATCGGGGTTGTTTCCATATTGGCCGAACAAACTTCTGCATGTGGACGACAATATTCTTCTTGTTCTTCTTTAGTAGTTGCAAAAGCAGGCCTGCTTTGGAATTGGCACATTTTCAGTCTCATTTTTGAGCATTGATGAGACCTCCAACATGGAAGGCCTATCTTCCCACCTTTCTTGGACACATAACAAAGCCACTTGCATGCATCTCTTCAGTTTGCATGTTGTTGAAGCATCATCAAATGATGGATCGATGAATTCGTCGCTATCGTCATTTCTCCAAAGTTCATATGCCTGAGAAGATTTACAGTTATTTTTTTAGCTTTGTAATGCTAATTTAAAGCAGCAGCTTTGAAAAAGATTTGTCAATTACTTACGTGTTCTAGAATCGTTTGATTCTTATGCACACCATATAGATTTGATATGTTCTTGCCACTTATGACTTGTAGTAGTAGCACTCCGAAACTACATACGTCATACTTTCTGGAGTACATACCTCGCTTTACATATTCTGGAGGAACATAGCCACTGAATAGCAATGGAGAAATTTTTTAGCAAAGAAAAACCTTACTATATTTTAATGGGAGTTTAGAATTGCTCGGCTTACTACATGCCAATGATCTTCCGTGAATTTGCTTCATTTTCATCTTCTTGAAAAACTCTAGCTATACCAAAATCTGATATTTTAGGCTTCATGTAACTATCCAGTAAAATATTGCTAGCCTTTATGTCTTTATGAACCACGGTGAATATCGAGTACTCCTGGAGATATAGAAGCCCTTGGCTGACCCCCTCGATGATTTGAACCCATTTCCCCCAATCCAACACCATCACTTCACTGGATCTGCATCAAGTTGAGTTGAATGATTAATTATTTCAAATGCTCATGAAATAGCCTAAAGTGGGAATTTCTTTGATGCAAACCTACAACTCAAACAAATCACTAATGTCTGGAGATCAGATTTGTTTCTGTTGGGTAATTGATGGTAAAGCTCTTCTCTTCAAGGATGTCAAAAGGGATGATAATTTTCTATGTTAGAAAAATGACAGGAAGGTTGGTGAATTTCTAAAGTATGAATTCTGTTATATCCTTGGTCGTTTTAAGATATGTAAATTTGTGAACCAACTGTGTTGTGTCAGGTTGTCCCTTATTTACCAGATATGATCTGTTCTTTTTAAAAGATATTTAAAACATTTTTGTTCAATAAGAGACAAGACTTTTTTTTTTAAATAATATATGGAAGGGAATAAGAGACAAGATTTGATAAAACAGAATTCTTTGTTGCTGCTAAGCCATTCGGTCAGCAAGCACAGTAGGAAGCATAATTGGTTACCAAAGAGATACATATCCAAGCTCTTATTTGGCATGTACTCATATAGCAGCATCTTTTCTTCTCCTTCCATGCAAATCCCAGAAGCTTCGCTAAAGTTGACATGCTGTAGTCTTGTCACTAGTGCAACCTCATTTTTGAACTCCTCTGCCCCTTGGATTGAACTTTCAGAAAGTCTTTTTACTGCTAACTCTTGTCCATCTGGCAACTTACCCTAGTTAAACCACTGTATATTAAGTTCACCGAAAACAATTACACATGAAAGATTTGAATGAACTTGGTTATAATCGACTGAGATTTCATTAGTTTAATTCAGAATTTTCTTGCTTTCTTTCATATTATGTATCTCCAGTCTTTCCTTCCCCTCTCTTGCCTTTTTTTTCCCCATCTTCTAAATTTTTAGGCTTGAATATCTAAAATCAATCAGCAATCTCAAATTTGCCCTGCATTTATTAGTTTCCTTTGCTTTATAGGATAAACCGATAGGGGGATTGCTATTACCTTATATACAGGTCCATATCCACCTTCACCAACCTTGTTTTCACTGGAGAAGCTATCTGTGGTTGCTTGTATTTGATCGAAAGAGAGCCTGCAAATTGGGATGCACTAATAACTGTTCTGATCCTGAAGCTGTTTTCCCCTGGCCGTATGACGTTAAAGAGAGAACAGAAAAATTAAATCTCTTAGTTTCTTTGTAAAAAGAACAATGGGAAAACTTGGATGCCACCTTTTAACATGATTATTTTCCTTCTACGGCAAAATATTGCTGCTCCAAATAGGAGAATAGTTACAAGAACTGTTGGCAATACTATCACCAACAATAACCTTTTACATTTGGGATCTTCATCTTCTCCTCCACTTGCGAATGCTGTCATCATTACAATCTATCTAGAAGCATATTTTGAGTGAACTTTAAAAATTGCTTGTTATAGAATGAGTTCTCAAAATCAACTTTGAAGTATTTTGACTCATGCAAGGAACTTAAGACTTATGTTTTGATGCTTCACTTTCATATTACTGGATCTTTTGCATATGTTAGCGTTTGAATGATTGATTCTACTTATAGTTGCATACAATTGTGACCGTAAGTAGTTCTTGGTTGATACAGTTCTGATCTAGTTGAAATTGTTGTCTTATGTCAGCTGGATTGAGGTTTATCCCTTAAACTTGTATCTAAGTTTCTACTCTGAAACTGTTCCTACAGAGAAAAACCCAAAAAAGGTTAAAGAGGGCATGAAATTTTGGGCCATTCAGTTGTTGCATTGCTTACCTGCTGCTCTAGAAAGAGTCCAATTCATGTCATCACTGGGAACCTGAAATATGCTGTAACCGACAAGCCCATTCTTCTTTGCATAAGAAACTTTTATCTTGATAGTTTCTACATCATCAAAATTAATCCACAATGATCCAATTTAGATCGGAAGAGTTGGTCACATATGTGGAGTTGAACTTTGGTTTTGCTCTGTTGCTTTTACAATACCAGATGATGTATCTGTAGCTTATTGATCCATCTGCAGTTATGGCCAGGCCTCGTGCTGGAGAACCACTTGCATCGTGCTTGGGGTTTACTAGTGTCCATGCATAACCATGGTATGGCAATCCCAGAACCAGTTTGTTGGCTGGTAATCCTCTTCTGATCCATTCCCTTATTCCATGGTCTGTGTTTAAATTGCTTAGTGGATCATATAATGCAGCATGTGCTCCTGTGACGTTGTCCTTTGATGGCAGATAATAGTCATATGACAGGAGACGCGCCCAGTCAAAATATCTTTTGATTGAATATCTCCTACGTACTGATGAAAAAAATATCTCCTACGTACTGCATGCTTGTTAGCTAGCTGGCACACTGTTATGACTTGTGTCATTCGTAGCTCCATCCGGTCTTCACAATTACATGAACCGTTTTTCCCCCTTTATTGGAAAAAAATCTATGTTATTGCTCAATGTACATCACGCTAAAAATGTATTAATCGAATGGTAGGATAGTATTAATGTAGTGGATGAATGAGAATTTATAATTTGAATTTGATGCTGGTCTACGAATATTTCTTTTAAAAGAAGTCTCAAAATGCATTTTCTTTTAACGATGACGACGACGACGACGACAACAACAACAATAATAATAAATCTATAATATAATAATAAGATGTTGTCCTCAGCATTATATGTATATATGCTTGATTGACCCCAAAAAAAATAAAGAAATAAAGAAATAATAAGTATTATTATAATTATAATAATTATTATTATATATAATAATAAATACGAAATAAAAAATGCATTATATGTTTAAGTATATAAATTAAAAGGGTTGAGGGGCGTAATATGGAAACAAAGCCGCACCTTCTCTCCCTTTTATCCCTTCAGCAAAACCCTTTTGCCAAAAACCCTAATTGCAGGTAGACGCTCATACCTTCTTCAATAAAAAACATGGCAAAAATTCCTCTTCAATCTTCAGGCGATTCAGGCGGCGCCACGAAACAAAGTGATCTGGCGGCGGGGAAGGGGCCGTGCAAAGGCGTCATTGAAAAGGAAATTTGTGGTTGCGTTAACGGAAGCTCCGGACGATTCAAGAAAAGTTTTGGCTATAAAGCTGTGAAAGAGGTCAAAAGTGGATACAACATGGATGCGTACAGTTTGGATTCCTACTACTTAATTCATGCAAAAGTAAGTTGGATTATTTTCATGTTAACTAATTACAATCATTTGTTTTGCGTTTGACTAATTTATAGATTTCTTGATTATACTTGTTAATACTTAATTGCAATATGAGCGTTTTGTTCTTGATTTCATGCTTTTTTTGATCGGGTAATCGCCTCGTGATTTCATGGGATTGAATGTAATTATAATCTGATCGGCCCGTTTGGCAACCAATTATATTTGGTTATAATTGGTTGCCAAACGGACCCATAATTAGGGCTAATTTGAGATTGAATACAGTTAATAAGTTGTTTATGTTCACTGTCTTCTAAATAAATCCTGTTGCAAATTATAAATTTTCTTGTTTATCTCCGCTGATTCGAGTAAGAAATTAGTACTGAATCTTTTTTTTTTTTTTTTAACTATGAATGGCAGTTCGATAATGACCACGTTCACTGTCAAATCAAAAGCAAATTCCGGAATTGCCAGAAGAATCGAAACGTAGAGGCCTTGCATAAGGAAACCAATGGATTACAAGAGTGTAGTCCCAAAAAGTGTAGGGATCATCATGTTGGAAGAGTTAACTCAATAATTAATTCAGGATCAGAATTACCAGTGGTGATTGCATTACCAGCACAGAACTCACCAGAAAATGTGTTGAAATTGAAGAGAAAATGGCATTCTACAGCAGCACAAGAAGACCCAACGCAAAAGATGGATTCTGAGGATGCAAATTGCAGCAAGTTTGTTAGAAGTTTTGCACAAGTTCTGAAGAGATTCCAGGTAAATAATCCACAAGAGTTGGAGGATCAAGTCTTGGCACCTAATCTATGGGCGGTTCAAATGCATCATTGTCTTTATAGGTAGCTACAAGTATATGCTCTTGATGTTGATCATGAGTGTTTAGCTCTAATTAACATATATGAATACTGATTGTTTTTATATATGTATAGTTGATTTCTAGACTAACGATTTTGATTTTGATTATGATATTTAATGTTGCACACCTTGTTCCACATTGAGCTATCACATTGCAGTGAGTTCATCATAGGGCGCACACTCGTCTGTTCCATACACACAACCCTCCAGATATAAGGCTTCAAGGCATTCCTTTGATGCTTGGTGATCAAGTGGTGTAGAGACATGTAACCCTGTGATGCGAGATGCCATGATCCAAGGCCATTGAAGTCGAATAAGTGATATTTATGGCTATTATGGCCATTGAGGCCATATGGGCCAACTTGAAGAAGCAAAAGAGGCTTTAATTTGACCATATGGACAAAGTGTAATGGTTGATTGATTTAACATCTTTTCAACGCTACTAGTAAATAATTTATATAGTCTGTGCCTTGTACGGCATTGGGGTGTGAGCTAGATGCGCTCACTACAAACCTAAGATAAAGATCTGAGGCTATCAGTAGAAAGCCCCTTGGATGATATCCGTGCCAATCATTCCCCAAGTTTTTTGTTATCATTAAAGGGTTGCTAAATGTCCTTTATAAGGTGTGTGAAATTTAACCCAAGTTTCTATATTTTGTGTCTTTCTAATTATTCACGTTTCTCCTCTCAAAATTACTAACATCAGCATTGGAACGCGTAGGACTGACGGCAAACTACTGGCTTTACAGTGTCTAATTATCTTTTCTCAAGTTTGCATGTGGTTGAAAGCGGAGCTATAGGATTTGTTAACCTCCATTATTGGAGGTCAACAAAAATAATGTGTTCTATCAACACCCGTTAATGATGGTGATGCAACAACAACCACAAAGTCCTAAATAGTTCACATCGACTAAAGTATAAGTGTTATCTTGAAAACGCTTATTTACATATAGAAGATATGTAACTAGACCACCCCAAAAGTGTTGGTGATAGCAAATCATGTCAAGAACCAACCATAAAGCTCTATGCAGTGAGTGATGTTATTTTTATGTAAAAAATATATGATTTGAACCGTCACCTTTGGTATCAAAAGTCAGGAAACAACCACAAAACTCTATCTAATATGTAATACTGTTCCATAGAAATATATTTCTTGCAAGACATAGGCTTTTTTTTTTCTTTTTTTCTTTTTTTGAAATAACATGTGATATGTAACAAAGAATAACCCGTCCAACCATGTATTTGGGCGAGCCAAAACCTTGGCTGCAGTTCTCAAATTGGCATGCATGTCTTGTGTATATTTATAAAATTCAACGTGACACCTGACAAATATTTTAGTATTTCGTATTTCTTTTCTGGAATTCTAAATCAAATTATCTTATATATCCTATTAATTAAAAGTTTTGGAACATGTAACGAAATCAAATCACCATATCAAAAGGGGACCGAGACCATATATATATACACACACACGTAAGCGACATATATTGTATAGGTTTGGGCCATAGAAAAGGCCTACTAAGGGCATCTCCAGCTATCCTCAAATTTGAGGGATGGTTTACCTCCAACCGCCCCCTAAACCTTCTCCCAAATATGGGAAAGGTGAATAGTATCCCTCTATGAGATGAATAGTATCCCTCATCACCTCCCCCATATTTGGGGTTTGTATTTAATTACAAAATGACATTGTTTATTTACGAGATTGTCATTGCTATAATTATGACAATGTCATTCGTGAATTAATTTTGGTTTCTAACACTTAATTGTTCTAATTTTGAGTTCCAATATTTTTGTGTTTTTATTAATACTATTATTTTATTTTTTATAGTTTAAATATTATATAATTTTTTATTTTTATTAAATATCGCTATTGTAATTTAAATATTAAATTTATTTAACCTTAACTAATTATAATTATTATATAAATTAAGTATAATTTTAATTAAATAAAAATATTATACCTGTTTTTATTTAATTAAAAGAAATAAAAAATAAAAAAAAATGAGTTCATCTCAATACAGGAAAAATCATTAAAGTGTAATAATAGTTTCCCCATATTTAGGGGAGCCCTAAATATAGGAAACGATTAGAGAAGATCTGACAACTTCAAATGGATAAAGCCCAGTTCAAATAGCAAATGCGTCACTGACGCGATTTGAGAATTTTACCTGCCTTTTACTTATTTTCCCTTTTTTTTTTCAAGAATCTCGATTGTGTCCCACCTGATCCTCTGATTAGCCAATCATATTCCGAAACCTGGTTGTCATATACTGTCGTCCCTGAAAGTTTGATGAAAAAGTTCCGTATTATTCCCTTCTCTTTGTTGGTTAACGGGAAAGGTGTCTTGAAATTGATTTAGCACATTGGATTCCGCTTGCCCCAAAAGGAAATTGCTTTGGTGGAGTTGTAATTGTATGACTTTCATGTCAAAAAAAATTATTTGAATATGACAGGCATTCACTTTGTTCGGCATGTCTCTCAGTCTCTACCTTTTTCATTGGTAACCTTTGGGATATCTCTCAGTATCTACCTATTTTTGCATCTGGGTTTTCTTCAATTGTGGACGAAGAATGGCTCTGGAGGAAATCAGAAGGAACGTTGAGGTTGAGAATGATAATTGGGGGGGGGGGTGGTTTCCAGTCGGCATGCGGGTTCTTGTTGTTGATGCTGATTTAACTTGCTTGAAGATATTGGAAATTCTACTTCGAAAATGCCATTATCATGGTATGTTTTTGCTCTTTATTGTTCAATTATTTTGTTTTCTTTTTCCCTTCTTTTCGTGGATTTAGGTCCTAAGGATTTGGGGGAATTGTTTCACTGTCTGTTGTCTGCCTTTTCCAGATTTAAGGGATTTCTGAATTTTATTGCGTGTTCAACCATTTAAGGTTTGACATAAGGAAAGTAAACGGATTAGAAATTAAGTTCATATGATTTCAAGAGTCTTTTTCCTTTTTTCTTTCCAACACAGTTAGAAATTTAAATGGGGGGTCTTGGATTGTAGATTTGTAGTTCCAGAACTTAGCGTTATGAATCTATGAGGTTTCTAGATCCAAAAGTTTGGTTTATTGAGAATATGGAGGTTTTGGTTTGTGATTTTGTGGTCTTGGGAGTTCCTTTGGCCGTGACATGTTGTAGACCAATCTTTGAATACTTCCTTTTTATTAGATTTTAACCTGATTTAGAAATACCTTCTTTGGATTTGAGCTAGCAAGAACCTGGCCTGTTCTCTGTGATGTATCCTTAAATCTGATTCTTTTTTTTTTTCCTCCTTGTTTCTAAGATTTCTGGACATTCCTGATTTTACTCATTTATCAAATGCTTTTGCTCTCCATGCTGACCTGTCGCTGGGACAATTATATTATAAATATTATAAAAAACTACAAAAGAAAAGAACTGATGGATCTCCAAGGGAGTAATGGTATTTAACTGTGGTCAAAAGTAATGTAACCTTTTACTTCGTATAGGATGGGATTTCGTAGTTTTTGCTAGTTTAAATGGAACACTGTTAGAAACTATGAGACTCGCACCTGTTTCCACTTTCCTCCATGGTCCAACTTCCAAGTTTTAATAGTCCACTTGTTTTCTGGCAGATTTCAATAGTCTTGTTTTCATAATGTGAACTTAATCTCTCTTCATGTGGTCTTTTCGACTTCGACCATGGGCTCAGTAATAATTTTCGATGTTGATTCATTGTTTTTCCTTCTTTACTTGTAAAAGTTAGTGATTTGTTTTTTCTGTAGTTACGGTTATGAGCCAGGCAAGGGAGGCACTGCAGCTTTTGAGAAAGAACAAAGACAGATTTGACCTGGTAATCAGTGATGTGCATATGCCAGACATGGACGGTTTTAAGCTTCTAGAGCTTGAAATGGACCTTCCTGTCATAAGTAAGTTTGCATGCCTTGATCTTTGCTTAAATTAACCTTTAATATTTTTCTCTTTTTTGGCGTGATTGTCGTATCTTGTGTCTACCTAAAGGGTAGAGCTAGTTAGTACCGGGAGAAAGACCAAACGAACAAGTGGGGTGAAGCATGAGGATTGTGTGGGGTCCAAAATTTCTTTTGAGAATAAGGCTTTCTGTTGATCTTTGTTATTTGTTTTCACATGAATTTAGAAGATTATTGAGCAAAATTATGTTTCAAATTCTCTTTCAGGATTTGAGTTTGCATCTAAGCTCGAAAGATTCATCAAATGACACTCTTATTTGACTTTTGTTTTGTGCCAGTGTTGTCAGCAAATAGTGATCCCAAACTTGTCATGAAAGGGATTACTCATGGCGCTTGCCATTTTTTGGTGAAACCTGTCCGAATCGAGGAACTGAGGAATATATGGCAACACGTAGTCAGGAGAAAGAACTTTGATTCTAACAAGCAGAAAAACTCTAACGATGAAATCAAGACTATTCAAACTAGCGGACAAGGCCATCTATCTTCTGTGACACGTAATGCAGATCAGAACATGAAATTTAGTAGAAAGAGGAAAGATGATGAAGATGAGATTGAAGACAAAAATGAAGACCCTGCTACAGAGAAGAAGCCTGGAGGGGTCTGGTCCGTAGAGCTTCATCAAAAATTTGTTGCAGCTGCAAATCAATTGGGCATTGAGAGTAAGTTTTTCTACTAAGTACTCGATGGTCTCTAAACACATGGTTTAAATTAAACTGCCTTTATTTGATATCGCTCTTTCTTCGGCCGATTGTCAATGCAGAAGCCGTTCCTAAAAGAATTCTTGGCATGATGAATGTTGAAGGCTCACCCGGGAAAATGTGGCTAGCCATCTTCAGGCACGAATACTTCATTCTCTGCTTTTTTTTTGTCCATGCATTGCTTCAAGTTCTTTCATCTGCTGTGAGATATTGTGGACTAGGAATTTTTTATCCCAGATAATGCTATTGTCTGTAACGTGAATTTTGGATTATTAAATTATTTGGTAATCTTCTTTTAGTGAATTTTATCCATAATTTCAAACATGAGTTTTGAATATATACGGCGGGATGATGGATATACCATTCTTTGCATGTATTTTTATGCAATTTCACACACACAAAGAAGAATGTGTGTTCTGAAAGCGGATGTCCTGGATTTTGTGCGTGTATATACCCATTGTTGGTATATAAAAACAAAATGGAATTCTCGGAAAGAGAACCGCCACACAACACGCTGGGACATTAATGATCATACACCGTTCCATTTTTCTTGTATAACTTTAAATTAAAAGCGAAGATTTAACAGATCATTTTAATAATAAACAACTTTTTTTTCCCTGTTGCAGAAGTATAGGCTTTACCTGAAGAGGATCAGCGCATTGCGTGCTGGGCTTGAAGATTTTCCAACTTTTGGTAGATCAGGAATATTGGCAAACACTGCTTTGTCTCCTTTTTCAGTAAATGGAATGCATGGTATACTGAATAGCCCCGCTCGTATATTGATCCCTGGAAGCCAAAACACTGGCAGAGTTGGTGATTCATCCCTGAATGTTGATGCTAGTGATTCATCCAATTTTCTGGATCACGGTAAATTTAACGAGAACTGGCAGATTACAATTCAAATGCCAAAGTTGCAGTCAGATTCATTGCTCTCTACTGAGCCTCTTCTTGGTCAGCCGCATCTCAATACTGCGAGGGAGAACAATTCTCCTAATGGCCCTCATTTACCCAACAAGTACTTGCTCTTCATGTTGACGTGTTTAGCCCTAATTACCATATTTCTCATTGTTTTTATGTATCGTTGATTTCTAGACTAATGATTTTGACTTTGATAATAATGACATTGTTACGCTTTGTTCCACCTTGTATGTAGTTGTTCCACATCATATGTAATATTGCACCCAATTTATCAAGTTAAACTTATGTACAAGGGATATATATCCTACGTAATATATCTGGCAAATAATACACATGCATCTCGCCACGTAAGATGTACTATGTAGGAGATATGCTTAAATTTTTCTCATCCGACATGGAAAGATGCAAATATACATCTTATGCAGCGAGATGCATGTGTATTTTTGATTGGTGTACACGCTTGTTCCATATACACAACCCTCCAAACATGAGGCTTCTAAGCACTTTCCTTACTTCAACGCTTGTCTCTCTAGGTTTAAGTGTTCTAATCTTTTCTCAAGGTTGTATATGGGTGGAAGGGGAGCTATAGGATTTGTTAACGCTCAATTTTGGAGGTCAAGAAAAACAATATCTTTTCCATCAACACCATTAATGGGGAAATTTCTAAGAAATCCGGTCTTATTTCCATAGCTGGACCGCTACTAATGGTGTTGATGCAAGAAGAAACACTACCACAAGTCATTTTTTTACTATAAGTAGATCTTGTATCATCTTAAAAACTCTTTACCTATACAAAAATCTACAAGCCCACCCAAAAAGCGCCAATGCTAGCTAGTTAAGAACCATCCATAAAGCTCTATACAAGTAAGTGATGTTATTTTTACGTAAAGTTCAAGAAACAACCATAAAGCTTTATCCCGTATGTGATGCTGTTTGGCACGTGAGAAATGTATTTCTTGCAAGAAGGAGACTTGTTTTTATAGTCATGCATGTGACATCTAACGAAGAATAATTTGTCCCACCAAGTGCTTGGGCGAGCAAAACTTGCGTGCACTTTTCAAATTGGCATGTCTTTGTATGCCAAACCCAGTAAAATTCAACGTGACACCTATTTCTTTTCTGGAATCCTAATTATCCTATTATTATTTCTTGACGTATTAAAAATGTACAAAGTTCCAAAAAATGTAATGAAATACTAGACCGAAAGGGACCAAGCCGATATATACACGTAAGCGCCAGACATGGGCCAAGTCTAGTTGAATTTGGGCAAGAAAAACGCCCAGTAACAACTTTAATGAATCTCAAGCCCAGTTCAAACAACAAACTTGGATCAACAAATAAGCCCATGTTAGCATATACTATTTTTTTTAATCTTTTTTCTTTTATATATTAAATACAAGGGGCACATAGGGAGAGGAGTGGGATATTGGAATTCGAGTGTAATTTTATTCACCCTATACCGCCTATTAAAGAGGAGTTAGTTCTAAAAGATGGTCTCACTATCTCTCTTCTTTCATGCAAACACTCTCCCCCTCTTGTCTTTTACTTTTTTTTTTTGGGCAAACCAATCAGACGACTTTCATTACTTAATCAAAAGGAGTATCAGAAGCTAAAATGTTTACAACAAAATGTGGGGGATCAGTATCCCAACACAAATTTAAATGATAATCAGAAGCTCGCCTAGCTAATAAGTGGGCCACCTCATTGGCTTTCCTCCTAGTCAACACAAATTGACAATCCACCAGTCCTTAAGTAATCAATTTGATCCGGTCTAGCAAAAGGCGTTTAGGGGCTCTGATCTGTGACTCATTAATAAGGCGTATAATGTTACTAGCATTAGACTCAAACACAACATGCTGGAAACCACGTTCTCATGCCAACTGAGCTCTTCTCAACAATGCCCAACACGCACTAACATGAGGCAACAAATTCCCAATTACCATGTCCAAATTGGCAACTAAAAATGTCCTCTTGTGATCTCGGTAAACTACACTCATCCCGACCGTCCGCTTCCCCCTCGACACCGTTGAATCCACATTGGTTTTAATACATCCCTCGCTAGGCATTAGCCACCTATCTACCACCCTCGTCCCTCTCATTCCTCTATGAACTCGCTGGAATTCCTCAACCCATGAGCAGCCAAAATAAACCCATCTTTCCGACCATCCATCTCCTCCCAAACGGCTAGGTAATATATATGCCAACATTTCCAGAATGCCACCAAAAATCATGCAAAGGAAAAAGTATCCAATTCACGCCATGCATGGAAAAAAAAATCGCCTAAATGTCCTCTAAAAAAGTCTCCCACCCGGCTGCCAAACACACTATCCATCCAAAACATATAAACCCGTCAACAACCAACAATTGCATGAAAATTGTCCTCCACCTCCACTCTGTTCGTAGGACATTTCGCATCTTCCATCATATGCCTTCACCATAATGCATATCTCGTAGGTGAGATATTCATAAAGATCTTCTAAATAAAAAACTTAATTTTGCTCAGGAGTTGTAAGTTCCATAGAGCTTTCCACCACCCCCATCAAATCATTTTCGCCCGTTCCATTTGTCTCCCTTCGTAAGTGCATCTCGAGATCCCGATTTCACACTATATTCTTCATTGGCCTCAAAATGCCACATTATTGTGTCCTCCGTATTAATATCACCATACGGTATAGACAAAATCAAATCCCTATCCATTTCACGAAACCGTTGTTTAATAAGCTCCGCATTGCACCCTCCATTCCCATCCATCAACTCAGCCACACGCATCATATGGTTCTCCCAAGTGGATGTGATTAGTTTAAAAGAGAACGGACGAGGTAAACATGGGCTAGAGAAAATCAGTGCCTTCTCCTCATTCCCAATCCTCTATTTCACATCCTTCTTGATAAGCCCTCGTCCATAATACTATGCGATAAATATAAACACCTCGGTTTGCAATCTGCATCTCGAAAATTTGAGAACGTATGATATTTCGCCCTCAAGATATCTGCTGCCAACAAATTTAGAGAGTGAGTATACGCCAACTTTGTTTTGCCACCAAGGCTTGGTTAAACCCTGATAAACCTCTAAATCATACATCCCCTTTAAATTTTGACTTACAAAAATTTTCCCATGCCATCCACCAGGGGTCTCCGCTTCTCAGTCGAATCTCTCCACCGAAAAGAGGAAGCCATTTTAGTTAGCTCCCCACACAATTCCCCAAGAAGTCTAAATAGACTCAGAGTATAGTTGGGAATTGACTGAATAATGGCTTTAATCAACACCTTACGTCCGCCAACTGAGAATAACTTTTTTCGCCAACCCTGCACATTTTTCCACACCCTATCCTTATGTCCGCCGAAAACTCCATTTTTATTCCTCTCAATAAAAGATGGCAATCCCAAATAAGTGTAATGAGATCTATTATCGCCTAGTCCCTAGAATTCAACAATTTGGGACCGTGTAGCCTGGTCCGTATTAAGACTAAAAGTAATTTGGGATTTACCTAAGTTCACATTTTGGCTCAACACTCGCTCATAAGGCTATAGTATACATCCAATCTCCTGACATTTAGCAATATTGGCCCACCCAAAAAGAATACTATCATCTACAAAAAAGAGACGACTAATTTGCGGTACATATCTATTACATCCAAAACCTCTGAGTCTTCTATTTCGCTACCCCTTCAAAAGAAGTAGAGATAGCCCCTCCACACACAGAAGAAAGAGATAGGTAGATAATGGGCACCTCTACCTTAGTCCCCGTAATAGAACTACTTCTCCCATCAGCTCTTTATTGATTAGAAAAGAAAATTTTATTGTAGAAACACACTTTATCATCAAATTCCTCTAAAGAATCAAAAAACCTATCCGTTCTATCATCTTGATAAGAAAACTATATTACACCTTGTAATACTCCTTACTCATGTCCAGTTTAAGGGCCATCACACTATTGCCCCTTTCAGCCTTCCTCTGAAGTGAATGCATGGGCTCGAAAGCGTAAATGGCATTGTCCGTAATGAGCCTACCTGAGACGAAGGCGTTTTGAAAAGGTGAAATAAGACTAGATAGTGCACACTTGAGCCTATTAGCTATTGTTTTTGAAACTACTATATACACAACGTTACACAGACTAATAGGCCGATAATCATTAATAAGTGTAGGATTCTTTATTTTAGAATAAGCACTATAAACGTATCATTGACATCGTCTAAAGTACCTTCGCCATTGAAAATATGCAAAGCAAAATCTGTTATCTCTACCTGGACCATCTCCCAGTTGCGGTGGAAAAAGTCTCATGGAAGCCATCTGGTCCAGGAGCCTTATGTCCGCCCATATTGAAAAATGCTTCAATCACCTCCTCATCGGTAAAAGGTTGTGCCAAGTGAGCCTCATCTTCCTCTGATAGCCATGTACCATCATTGCCCAACTCCGAGGAGAAAACCTCCCAGTTCTGGCAAGATTATGTAAAGAGGTCCGATAAATAATCACACACCACCCCCAGATTGAATCTCCATCTTCACGTTACTGCCCTTCTCTATCCATTAGTCCCCTAATCGCGTTTCTTTCCTTCCGACCAGCAGCCCTTCAATGAAAAAAGAAGTATTCCTATCTCCCATAGCTAACCAATCGAACCTATTTCACATTAATTAAGTTTCATTATTTGTTTAATTTTATTTATTTTTATTTTTTTGGGAATCTTATTAAGCTTCATCTTAACCTATAATAAAAAAATAAATAAATAAATAAAAGTCTTGAACAAATTAAATTCCGGTTAAGAATCTCATTTCCATATATGAATATATCTTATCTTTTTAGTATTTTTTTCTCTTTCTAAGATTACTTTTTTATTTGGGTAAAATCGTATCGATATTTTAATGAAAATATATTCAATATATAGATATCAAATTAAAGATCTCATCCAGTACTTTAACATGAGTTAATTTGCAAGAATTAATTATAAGTATATAACCCACTGAAATGCATTAAAAATTAGATAAAACTATCAGTTTAATTATTTTTAATTTTGATCCATACCTTATTTTCAAACTTAAATTCAAGTAAACACTAAATGATATCTCCGTTTTTTTTTTATCTTTTATCTTTTTTTTTTTAATGTATACAATTTTCTTATTTAGTTCAACTA
Source organism: Nyctanthes arbor-tristis (assembly GCA_963692815.1). Lineage (NCBI taxonomy): Eukaryota > Viridiplantae > Streptophyta > Magnoliopsida > Lamiales > Oleaceae > Nyctanthes > Nyctanthes arbor-tristis. Next base: position 8,050 of record CAVNYN010240939.1, on the reverse strand, counting down.
AATAATGTCAAATCAAAGTACTTATTGTAGCCAAAGTGGTTAGAGCAAAATTAAAAAAAAAAAAAGAAAGAAAAATGTAAATATCATTTTAATTTGAATTAGTAAGTTTGAAAATAAATATATGAGTCAAAATTAAAAAAAAAAGTAAAATTAATAATTTTAATTGTTACCTTTGATGCATTTTATCGGTGATGTGTCTACGATGGCATCTTAAAAATTAACTTATGTTAAAGTAGTCAAAAAGATATTTAATTCAAAAATAAGGCCTAGCCCATTTGGTTATAAGGCTAGATTGAGGTAACATGACATAGCTCATTTGTTGATTTTCTTGGCGCTGTATTTTAGTAGGATAAATATATATGCGCATTTGTGATGATATGATGCAGATTTGTAATTATACTTTAAAAAAAGATATTTAATTTGAGACCTATATTAAATATGTTTTGATCAAAATATCAGCATGATTTTGCCCAAAGAAGAAAGTAATCTCCAAAAAGAAAAAATAAATTAATGACTTACGGCAATATTCCAAAATCCCACACACATACACATTCTCTCTCCCCCTCTCTGTAACATCCCGCGAATTTTAAATGTTTGCCAAATTATACAACATATGTTATTAATAAATGGTGTTAGTATTGCCAAGTATAAAAGCACATGCCATTTTTGTAAATAAAAATCTTGTTCTTCTTGCCAAGTGTCAAGATATGTGCCATTTTTATAATTAATCAAATTGCTAATATTGCAAGTATATAAGACACTTGGCATATTTGTAAATAATAAATGTGCTATTTTGCCAAGTGTCTAGAACACTTGTTAGTTTGGTGATTTATAGATTTCATGGGCTATTCAAATACAATTAAATCCTAAGTCTATAAATAGGCAATGAATTAAAGACTCCTCACATATACCTCCACCGTCCCTTCACCACTATAAATATATATATATATATATTTTTTATTACCTATTGATAATATAAAAAAAATCTAGTATATAATTAGAGAAGCAAATGAGGAGATTATTAACTAGAGGAAGATCAAATAAAAAGGTGAGTAACACGTATCTTGGCTCTCCCTATTAGAAACTTGTGCCTTCCTTAATTTTCTTTGGTATTCGATAGTACGTAATTGCTTCTTATGCTCCTGTTGTATTGCTTTGACATTTGATATCTAATTGTGCACACTTATTATTGGATAAACAATTGATCTTGGGCCTCGCTAGTGGCGCGATCTACCCGTGTCTGAATTGTATCTGTATTGCTTTGGCCTTGCTGTGTGGTCTTGACCATTTGTACATCTGTATCATATGGCTTCCGGGTAGAGGCTAAATTAGTGATGTGCTTGAGTATTTGTATCTTTGTTATCTATTGATCTTCATTGTATTGTTTTCAATTATGAGCCAATGCATACTGTTATTCACTGAGTACTCTGTGCTCACCCCCTATCTTCTATAACCCTGTATGTATTAAATTTAGAGCTATGTGGCCGGAGCGTCCTTAAGGTGGAAGAGATACATGTATGAGATAGAGATTTCAGCGCGTAGCCAAGGTTTCGTTGTGGGTAGACCACATAACATTTAATTATTAGAGTACGCAGTGAAAGCGTCTCGACACTTTTGAATTGTATTTGTAAGGTCTCGCCCTCGAATTTGGAATCGAGATATATATTTAAATACTTCCGCTATTGTTAAAATTGGGGGCGTGACACTCTCACACCTAATTATTATTATTATTACTACTACTACTTTAACCCCAATTCTCTTCTATAAACTATTATTTCTCTCTCCCCCTTAATAAATCTAACCTTTCTTTAACGGTGGGTAAAGATACCCTTGTCAAAGGGGGTGAACAAAATTGTACATTTGGCATTTGAGTCTTAGCTTGGAAACACGAGCACAATTCGAACCACAATTTTAACTCAATCTATTTTAATTTTGAATTTTTTGGTTTAACAACTCACATTAACATTTATCTTATATAGAACATCCATATATTTATAATTCTAACTAAGTTGTGGGTTAATTTTTTTCCACCTAAACCTTGCACTCTAAAGGAATTGGGAATTTGATGTCGTGATGCCAACTCCTTTTTTTTTTCCTCGTAGGATCTATATGGTTGTTCACCTTAATCCAAATGATTTTATTTATTTTTTATTTTTTTGAAATTTTCAGATGAACCTAATCCAAATCCTCCTTTTTTTTCCTGAAATTTTCAAAATTTTGTTTATTACTCTTAAATTTTTATCCATTCCAGTAATCCACTCTTATACATTTTCCTACAAAGTGAGTGATTTTAAATTTTTTAATTTTGTATAGTAATTTTTAATAATCTATTTATCTACTCATCTTAATCTTTTTCATTTTCTTTTTTTTTTTAAATTTTCAGAATTTTGTTTATTACATTTTTTTAATTTTGCATAATAATTTTTAATTATCTCCCAATTTTTGAGGTAAAAAATTGGTCCTTTGGAAATTCTTTAGATTTCGTTTAATCAAATAAGTGTATCAATCAGATTCTTAATTATCTTTTTCCTTGCGTTTAACTGAGAATGTACATCAATCAAATTCGTAATTAGCAATCAAATTCATAATTGTCTCTTTCCTTTTATATTTGAAAAATCAAATATAATTGTTCTATTTTTTCCAATTTTTAATTTTTTTGGTAGCAGTTTACTGTCCGTTTAACATATTTTTTATAGTTTCTTATGCACATAAGAGTTTACAATTTATTAATTCTTATGCATGCATGCTTTCTTTTCTTTCTTATATGTAATTTATATTATACTTCTTTCTTATATGTAATTTATATTATACTTCTTATGTTGGCTTTTTCTATACAGTTAGCGCAGATGAATTCTTCGTACATATTTCAACCGAACTTTTGGTATGGTAACTCATATATTCTTAAATTTTGTGTGATATATTTGGTTTGGTTGTAGTTTTCATTTCATATTTTTTTTTGCATTATTTTTAATTAATGACCTATGGATGGATGTTAATTAATTATGTCAAGAAATGCTAATAAACTACTACATGTCACCTTCAAAAATTTCTAAACAAGTGATTTGTTGATGAACATATCACTTCTATTTTTTAATCTTTAATTAATTGTTTGATTTAGTTTATTTTAAAAATGTGTATGTGTTTCCCATACAATGCACGGGTAGATTAGCTAGTACATGTATTTTATAAATATATTTCACTATACTCATTCTCTCTTTTACGTTAACAAAAAATGATTAAAAAAAATTATCGTTTAAATGTCTCTCTTGTTTCAAGGAAAAAAAAAAGAGAAAAATTTATTAGTTTGCTATAAAAAAATTTATTAGTTTTTCTATAGAGTTAGATCGAGCTCTTGTATGACTTGATTGTTTTCTATTACTTCTCAACTCTATACAGGAGTTCGATCTGACTTTATACGAATATTGCATAATTAACACGACCTAACGCGGCATGGAGGACTATATTTAAATATGAATTCATTTGTAAAGAAAAAATGGTTAAAATGAAAAGACAATGAGGAAAAAGAAAATAAAAAATCTATATATTAATAATAAGATAAGCTTGTCTGGTATGCTTTTTCTCGTCAATAGTCTAGCTTCATGAGAATTGTCTGGTATGCTTTTTCCCACCAATAGTCTGGCTTTATAAGGATTTTGATAATGTTATTAATAATGTTATCTGTGAAATTGAGGATTTTTTATTTTTTCCTAAATTATTTTTTTATCACGTCTTCCTTATCTTTTCTTTTTCAAAATCTACATTGATCTTATCCGTCTTCTAATTATAAATAGTTAGAAATACAATAAGAATAAAGTCTTCGTCCTTCAATTAAAAAAATAAATTTCATGTTTAGTATTATATGAAGAAAATAATCGGAACGTCATCTTTATTTTTTGCTCTAATTTTTTTAATTTCTCTTATTATGCTTGTGTAATGTACGGAGTGAAAAATCTAGTAATAATAATAATAACAAAGAAAGAAAGAAAGAAAAGAAATTGCAGGAAAAAGATGAAAATTGACTGATAACGGAAAAGTGGAGAAACTTTCAGCAAGGCAGCCCCGTATAGTGTACCGTATAGTATGCCAAACCGTAAGCATGTTGGTGGGACCACAAAAGGTACAAATTATTCAGCACGTTGGACCAAGTCCCAAAGCGGACGGGAGCCACCCGCTGCAAGTTTTACCTGCGATCAGCACGCGATTTTAGAATCTGGAGTGGGTCCCGCCTGATCCTCTGATTAGCCAATCATATTCCGAAACATGGATGTAATCCAGTACTTTTGACATGTCTCTCAATGCGTACAATCAGTCTGTACTAGTTGTACCATTTTTTTTAGACGACGCTAGTTGTACCTTTGAGTTGTGCTGAGATACATGATATAATTTTATTTTTAATATATCATATTATATTTACATCAACGATAATTAGATTCTCACTCGTATATTATACAAAAATATATCAAATCAAATTATATCTAATTATATTAATATGAAATGTTAAGTAATATATAATTAGTCATATTAAACTATAATATTTTGATCTTTTTTAATTAATATTTGTCATGTGCTTACTTCATATAGAACATTATTAAGTGATCTTAGTATGAACTGTAAAAATAAAAAATGAAAAATAAAAAAATAAACCAAACCCTATACCCATGCGTACCGGATCCAATTAAGATGGAGAATACCTAATAAAACGGGTAATTAGGTTAGAATGAGATAAAGAAAATCGACTCAACTTAATAATAGGCCGGAGAAGGTTATCATAATTTTTATTCATACCCCACCCGTTTAACCGTTTCTTGTCAAAAATAAAAATATTTACTAAAAATTTTAATGGTTTTAATTTATCAAGAAAGTTTAGTAATTTTAATTGCAATTTTAATTTAGTAGTGTTAACACTATTTATTAAACAAAAAATGAAAATAAAAATTATAAATATATATAAATTGGCCAATAAATGAGTAATATGTGTTATCTGTACCAACCCGTCACCGACCTGTCCTTGATTTAAGTGGAGATGGGAGAAAAAATTTTGATGTATTAGGTAACAGGCGTAGCATACCCGATCCCGATCTCGACCTATTGTGATTCTTATATCTCAGGAAATTAAATATTTTATTTTATTTTTCTCTATAACTATTTTTCTCTTTTATTATATATAAAAAAGTAACATAGTAACACGACTCGATTTAAAAACATATTAAAATAATTAAAAATTAATGCACGAGCTAAAAAGGAAATAGTCTAATATAAATTACGATATACTTCCAAGATAAGAGATATATATATAATATTAAAAATTAAAAAACTTTGAATATAAATTAATCCCTAAAATTAAATCATATTCGTCGATCAGCAATTTTAAATACAGCCAGATTATCATAAAACCAAAATTCTGTCTTAAATATATAAGAAGAAAGGAAAATTAAATTAGTACTATCAAATTAAATCTAATCAAATCAAAATACTTCTTAGATAAGATAAGATAAGATAAGATATATATATATATTTATATATAATATTAAAATTTTTGAATTAAAAAATTTAAAAATTTTGATTATAAATTAATCCATAAAATTAGATCTTATCGATCGATCATTAATTTTAAATACAGTTAGATTATCATAAAATCATAATCTTGTCTTGAATATAGAAGAAGATAAGAGAAAATTAAATGAGAATAACCAAATCTAATCAAATCAATTTAAATTGAAATAACAAAAATATAGATGACCGCAAAAATTACTGCAACGAAGTGAAAAAGTCTAAAATATCCCTCTAAAGTGCAGTTTTGGAGGGAAAATTGAGGTACAACTATACCGCAATTACTTTTCTTATATATATATATATTACTTTTCTTATATATATATACAGACTATATTGACCGCATATTTATTTTGTCATACTCTTTGTCTATTTTTTCATTTAAGTAGAATTATTAAGTACCTTTTCATAATGTTCCGCTGTAACATTTTTTGATGAAAAAGTCGGAACTAGCATCATTATTGGTACGGGGATTAGGAAGGAAAATCTGTTAATCAAGTGCTTCATTCTCGTTATTAGCACCAAATCTTCCAAAAAAATTGTTCTATTATCCCTTAGTTTGAGGAAATATTCAATTGCTACAATAATAATACATTTCAAAATTTTTAAAATTTCACCGCTCATTCTATTTCTCTATTTATTGTAATTTCTTTGGTGCGCGCTCCTTTGACAACCATTATAAATGACTATCAGTAAATCGATCGTTTTTTAAAATTTTGCTATGTGGCTGTTAGCATGATTTGTTTCTTCTTTCACTAACCAAAAAGTTCCAAAAGTAGTTACAGTGAAGAGGCTCTTTAGTTGATATTTTGTTGGGGAAAAAAAAAGGTCTGATGTATAGTAACGACATCATCACCGTATAGTAATTTAACTTCAATATATTGGTAAAAACTCCAGGAAGAATATACCAAAATTAAGTGATTCAAGAAAATTATCATTTTTATTACATTAGATTGCATCTTTCTAAGAAATTTTACTCACTTAACTTGTACCCAACTGAACTTTTAGGTTGGCCCTGCCACTGAAACCAATGTCATTGCCAAATGGACCTTTACCCAATTACCCGTTCTATTATTTACTAACCTAGTTGGTTACTTGTTTAGATCAGGTTTCACGGTTAAACGTTAAAATGGATCATGATGACATGAGATGATTGTTTAATATATGCTCTTTTACGCTGTCTATTTTAAGTAGATTTTTTAAAGTTCCATTACCAATATTTAGAAATTTTCTCAGGAAATAGATAAAATTCTTTATAAAGGAGCCTTATCCTGATGTGGTATGAATCTGACAAAAGTAGCCCCACATTGTGCAAGGCTGTTTTTATTAGATTCGTGTTAAATAAATGTAAGAATCTTTTATAAGGAGTCTTATTTAATTTTGTAGAAGGTTCTCCCAATATTTAAGGTTGACATAGTTGTTTGACAGTAGTAGTGATGGCAAAAATCGAGTTAAAAGAGTTGAATGATTTGATGGGATTTCTTTGAACTTTGTTGGTTAACGGAAAAGGTTTATTTCTTGAAATTGAGCCATAAATTTAGCACATTTCCAATTGTTCCAAAAAGGAAATTGCTTTGCTGGAGTTGTAAATGACTTCCATGTCAAGAAAAAATAGAATATCATTGGCATTTAATTCTTAAATTATTATCAAGATTCTTTTTTTTTTTTTGGTCAAATTCATTGAATGTCAATAACTTAAAAGTTTACTTCATGTCTACTCACCTCAAAGCAATTGGGGGCGTCACAATTTTGAACAACCATTTCTTTTCATCGACCTAATAATCTCAAAATTATATGCATAAAAATGTACAATTTGCATCTTATAATTCAACTAATCAAATAACTATTCAGGCAAATACGGGGTGCGTTAAGTAGTTGAGATTAACTTTTAATTAATAGACAATTACAACTTGAACGTTCGATAGACATGAAACATATGCTACCATTGTTGTCTATCTATGCAAAAGTTTCTATCCACTAATAATAATAATAATAATAATAATATAATAATTATTATTATTATTATTTAGGAGAAAGGAAAAAAAGTAAAAGGCGAAACACAAAACAAACACATTATTGGTTAAAATTAATCTAACAATATATATGACATTATATGATACTATATAATTATGTGACATATAACGAGACACACTATATAGTTGTGATTCACCGTGTAGTGTATTTTGATAAATGACATAGATATATGATATGAGGTACCATATCATATTATGCTAGATCGGAATTACAAAATTGGTATCTTTTTTTGAGGCATTGTTGGGTTGAATATGTTCTGGCAATCACAATCACTGTCCACACGCACAGCTTTTACTTGCTTTCAACCGAGTCTTTTCTTTGTCTCTTTCCACGCACGCTAGGAGTGTACCTCGTCGTGTAATTTTCTTGATTTCATTGCTAACCTTTGGCATATCTCTCACAGTCTCTACCTGTTTTTGATATGCCAAAGGTTAGCAATTGTGGGGGGGGGGGGAAATGACTGTGG